>JAVTVY010036892.1:0-159872 GCA_036873755.1 Hanleya hanleyi
TCTCATCCCGGATCCGGACATCATCATCCCGAAGTCCGGACTCCCAGGTCGAACTGGAGATGGAATCAGCTCCGAAGTCGGACTCTACAACTAAAGTAAAGAAACCGGCCACGGTACAGCTCAAAGCGCGGGATCCGGAACATCAACTTCCCGGAAAATCGAGCCGGAATGCAGACCGGGACCCGGATAACCGAGAACATTCCCGTAATCCGGACACTCGAACTACGGAGGACCGGAACGACCATACAAGGCACACAACCCGGAGTTCTGATCATCATCATTCCAGGGATAAAGATCGCCTTCCCCGTCCCGGGCGTCGCTCCCGTAGCCCGGATCGTCGGCGAATCGTAAATACGGATCGAGAGAGGAACCGGAATCCGGACTCGGATTTTCGGCATTATCAGCGCCATTCTCGGATAGAAGATCGAGATCGAGAGACGGCCAGACATAGAAGCCGGGAAGCCCGGGAGAAATTTATCCGGACGAGTCCCCGTTATCAACCACGTTCCCGTAGTCCACCCAGATATCGGCGACAGAGTCCTTTATGGCCAGGGTTTGGAAATCGGAACTTATCTTCTCTGGGTCCACGTCAACCTCATCGTAGATCACGCTCTCCCAGACGACACCAGCCAACAGAGACGATTGGACATCAGGCACAAGTTGGAAAATCTACGCAAAAAGATTCTTCCAAAAACCGGACTACCTCCCCGAAACGGAAACGGATTTTGCGGGAATCTGACGCAATCCACTCCAGTTTAGCTGTTCTTTCATCACCACAGAAGCGTAAAGAGAGAACACGCACAGAGACGTTGACGACAACCACGCCGTTGCCCCAGACGCAAATTTCAGATAAATCTTCGGAGAGTGAGAGAAGTCAAAGATCCCGATCAGCCTCAACTTCCCCACCACCGAAACGGAAACGTAGTCATTGACCTTCGGCAGACTTGTCCGTATCACCACCACCGGAGTCTGACTCTGATTCGGACAAGAAGAAGCTATTGCGTTCAAGACCAAGATGGCGGCGATTTATAAGCTCAAACCTAACATCGCCCGACCTTCTGAAGATGAGAAGTCCCAGGCTCAAAAGAAAAAGCGTTTAACGGCAGCCTCTACTTCTGCTAAAGATCTACCCCTTGTAAACCAGGGCGACCCGACAACCTTTCCCCCATCTCCGGAGTGGAAAAGATTATTGGACCAGTACGAGGAAAATAAGCTGACTTCCAATGCTGTATACCCTAAACGTCCGGGAGTCTTCAAACCTTATATACTTCACAACAGGTTACTACCGGATAAACCAGCACGTGTAGATGGTGACATCAGCACTATTTCTTTGACACCGAAACCGTCCATCATCGACCTCCCCGTCTTACAGGCATTACAGGTTGAGGAGATGATGCTACATCAACACTGGATAACCTCTTACACCGACTATTTCATCGCTGGAATGAAAAATCTCCTTAAGGAAATTGGCGAACGCCCTCAACAGAAGGAAGCCGTTCCCATCATGAGGAATGAGGTCGATTTTTTGTGGGGATTCCTCGACTCCTTAGACAGAGCCAACGCCCACATCATGCAGACTGCCACTTTCTCCTTTTCTACAGTACTTCAAGCAAGGAGATCGGCTCATTTAAAACAACTGAAGACAGACGTTACACCTCATGCTAAGACGACATTACTACAGTAACCCTTCGCCTCACACATGTTGTTTAACGATGCCATCCAGACTGTCAGATCAGAGGTTCAAGACGAGAGATCTTCCCGACTCATTGACGTTTTAGCGAAACAGCGCCCCACTCTGGACAAGTTCAGCAAACCGAAGGGTCAAGGGAAGACTTCAGGACAGAACTTTACCAAGACCACCAAGAGCGACCAGCCCAAACGTGGCAGCTTTCGAGGTAAAAGCAAACAACGGGGTGGACCTCAGTTCCAGCCCCCGGCCACTAGGGGACGGGACTCCGGACACCGTAACTAATCAACTGATACCTCCATCCAATCTCATCATTACTCCATTTCATCAATTTCAGCATCCGGTCGTCGGAGGACGTCTGCAGAGGTTTTGGCAGAATTGGGAGTCCATTACCGACAACAGGTGGGCCATAAGAACCTTAAGAGACGGATTTCATCTCACTTTCCTCAAAGTACCCACGTCTCATCAGGCATCCACAGCCCCCGAAATTCCCGATTCGACCATAACATCTGCAGACCTTAATCTCTTCAGTTCAGATGTTAATCCAGAAACAAGCCATACGAGAGCTCAGCCAAGACGAAGACACTCCCAGGTTTTACAGTCCAGTGTTCCTCGTCCCAAAGAAGGGCTCCGATCAACTGCGTATGATCATAGATCTCCGACGTCTAAACAAAGACCATCTAGCGACACCTCCAAGGTTCAAGATGCCGTCCATTCCTTCCTTGCGGTCCCGACTCCCACTGAAGACTTGGATGGTATCCATCGAGCTTCAAGTCGCCTATCTTCATATTCCCATTTACTCACCTCATCGACGTTATCTTCGTTTCGCCATTGCCGGAAGGAGGTTCGAGTGGCAGGTTCTTCCTTTCGGCATATCCATCGCCCCGTGGTGTTTCACCCGCATCACTCAGCCCATTGTTTCATTTCTTCACCTACGGGGCATCAACATCAAGATTTACATAGACGACATCCTGCTGTGGTCCGTGGACGAGAATCTTCTCAGAGCCCAAACAGATTTCGTCCTTCAGGTCCTACGTCAGATTGGCTTCATCCCTCACCCGGAAAAATCAGAACTACAACAGAGGCATTACATAGGAGCATTCATCGATTCTCAGAGGGGCATTATCCTACCGCCGGAAGATCGATGGAACAAAATCCAACAAATAATAAGACAATTTTTATTGTCACAATACCAACCCTTGCAGCAGTGGCAGGTACTACTAGGGCTGCTAACTTCAACACAGGATTTGATACCGTGAGGCCGACTACAGGTACGACATCTACAATTCCATGTCCAACCGTTCCTACGAATGGAAACAGACAACCCGATGGTGCCAGTACCACAAAATCTCCATGCACATCTCAGATGGTGGCAGCATCGACTCAATGTGATGATCGGAGTACCATTTCGTCCGCCTCATCCAGACCGCTATCTTTTCACAGATGCGTCGCTAACGGGCTGGGGAGCCCACATGGGGGACTGCGAAGTTGCCGGGCGCTGGTCCCAAGAGGAAGCCCAACTTCACATCAATGTCCTCGAGATGTCGGCCATCATTCATGCTGTCCAACACTGGCTACCTCACATATCCCAGTCATCTCTCCTAGTGGCCACAGACAACATGACAGTAACAGCGTATGTGAACAAGCAAAACTATTTCTGAAGACATTGGACTTACTACAGCTAGCTCAGCTACATCAGTTCCACATACCAGGGTGCGAAATAGCCATTTGCCCGATTGCCCGGGGCAACTAGAATTTTTTTCGGGCAACCTGTTTATGACAGACGGTGGTCCGGCGGGCAACCTCGTTTTTTGGTGAAAAAACAGAAAAAGTCTGCAAGTCTGTTGATACGATCATCTCATATCATACAAGGACTATTCATTAGGCTGAAAAGAAGGCTGTGTTGAAAGAGTTTGATGTCGGCAAACAGTTTTGGTCTTGGGAAGATGGCAAACCGAATGTTGAAGTACGGTAACAAAAACTGGACACCGCATAATTCAGTTGCCAATAACGAAACTACATCCAAGGTTGACTTTGTTGATGGTTCACAAAATTTACTGTTAATCATTTTCTGATGACTATTGTCGAATATAACAGCTACAAATATATATTTATCCCAAGGCTAGATGCGATAACATTGAAAATTTGTGATTTGCACATGGTCAGCCATCCTGGCTCACGGTTATCCCCCCTTAACAGTAACATTACATGATTATCTCCCCTGTAAAGTAGCATCTGGATGTAAAAGTTTAACTTAGCAGATGAGAGATGGGCACCATGAGTTGACTTATTCATTATCATATTTAAAACAAAGTATAAATATCATCAACTTATCTTGCTTATAGATTTTTTTATTTATTTATTTATTTTTTCATTTTCTTTATATAGATGTAGTGCAATTAATGATCAATTACACAATATTAAAATGAGTCATTTGAAAGCATATTTGTCTATAAAAACTCCTGAAATTCTATCCTGTCATAGCTGTAGGAACCCTGGCCTTTCACTTACATAAATTTCCCATAACATCATAAATTAATTTTATGAAATGAGGTTACTTAGATTTGGTTTCATGGCAAATTGTTGCTGCAATGGGGCCATTGCGTTGGTTGTTAAAAAGGTTTAGAACTGCCAATTGGAGATCAAACAAAAAGATTCAGTGATAGTCTAGTCTGTACATGATCATCAGATTGTCACAGTTGAATCAAACTTGTTTTGTCGAGTCTGATTTCGGGTTCAAATAAAGTACATATATTTTCGGGCAACTTAAAAATTAGCCGGGCAACCTGAAAATGAGGTGCAGGTTGCCCTTGGGCAACCATAATTATTTTTCTATTTCGCACCCTGCATACGAGCACGGTATATACCGGGGAAACTCAATGTTCTGGCAGATGCCTTGTTCAGACCAGACAAGATCCTGCAGACGGAGTGGATGCTACACCCGCAGGTTTTTCAGAGCGTAGCACAGATTTGGGGTCAACGTCAACTAGACCTATTTGCGACCAGGCACAACAAACAGATAGCATGCTTTGTCAGCCCAGTCCCAGATCTGCAGGCCCTAGCCGTAGATGCGCTGTCGTTGGACTGGAACGGCCTACTAGCCTACGCCTTCCCTCCAATAGCCTTGATTCAGATGATCCTCAAGAAAATTTCAGAGGAACGATGTATCATCGTCATGATAATCCCGTGGTGGCCTCAACGACCTTGGTTCCCGCAATTACTACTGCTACTCACAGACACGCCTCGTCGACTACCAGTGTGGCGAACTCTTCTCAGCCAGCATCGTCAGGGAGTTGTCCACGAGAATCCGTCCTGGATGAACTTACACGCCTGCAGACTATCAAGCATTCCCTCAGAACAAAAGGATTTTCAACAGAGGTTGCACAAACGATGGTCAATGACAACAGGAAATCAACCAATCAAGTATACCAATCAAAATGGAAATATTTCAGAACGTGGTGCAGAGACAATCAGCTTAATCCCGATTCTGCCTCTCTAACTATAATTGCTGATTTCCTCCTCCATCTACATAGAGACAGACACTTCCAGCACAGTACGATAGAGGGTTATCGATCTGCCTTATCTAGAGTTTTACGTCTATCCATCAACTTAGATATTGGACAAGACAAGGACATTTCGTCACTCCTTAGAGCCTTCGCCCTCCAATCCCGACGAGCACAACAATTACTTCCAAAGTGGGACCTTGGTGTGGTATTGAGCTCTCTTCTAAGACCTCCATTTGAACCACTAGCGGATGCAACTATAAAGGCAGTATCCTACAAGACGGTCTTCCTGATGTCGTTTGCACTAGCAACTAGAGTCTCAGAACTTCATGCCCTAGGAAGGAAATCACTAAAGTGGACTCAGGACTGGTCAAGAATCTCATTACGTCCCACCCCGGAATTCCTTGCGAAAAACGAACCAATGCTACCTAGACCACACGATAAACGTCTCTACGACATCCAGGTGTTATCCAATGTGTTGGACTCGAACCTGGACGAGGACAGATGTCTGTGCCCAGTTAGGGCATTACGTCACTACATTCATCGTACAGACCCTGATAGAGGCACCAGACGTCTGCTATTTTTATCTCTGAAACCTAATGCTACAGCGGATATCACTAAGAACACCATAGCCTCATGGTTGAAGAAAGTTTTTCAGTGGACGTATGAACTCGCAATCAACAGTCCTCCCCTACTGTCCTCGGTGTCATCGCATGAAATTCGTGCACTGGCTACGTCTTGGCCTCTTAACAAGAAATTATCCGTCACTGACATCGTCAACGCATGCGCATGGCGATCAAACTCTACATTTACCAATCATTACTTGAGAGATTTATCCATTCAGGCAGATGGAGTGGCTACATTGGGCCCACTAGTGGCTGCCCAACATGTAGTCCTTTAATTCAGACCAAGAAGAAGAGGGGGGAGCTGAAAATATCAAGACAAGAGCACTCTGGGTAAGCGCATCTTCATCCTAGAGACGGAGAGGCCTTACGAGGAGCGGCAAGACGTACTATAGTCAAAAGACACCATTTTGGCAAACGGTCTATAGTGACGGATCGGATCCATCCACCTCACTAAGTCGTCTTGCGTAACTCCTCATAATGCCTATTCGCCTGTCATAACGGCTTGGTTTTATTATGTGGTTTTACATTAAATACAGAGTTCAACTCCGGTTACGTGTTCCGCATGTCTGCGATATGACTTAAATCGACCGGCGACCCAACCTCCTCTGTTGGTAGTCTGGCGGTTTGTAATAGAAGGGAAGCTTTAATGCAAAAACAGAGAACATTTAAAGACAATGCAAAGGATGCACCCAACCCTACCTCCCCGCACGCCTTGGTCGTTATTCAACACGCCAACTACTGCGGCAGGAAAATATGAAGAATCAGGGATCAAAGGGCGCATGCGTGGAACACGTTGCCTGGGTAACCCAGGATCAGGGGAGTTAACTCTTTTAATTCTTTTGCAAATGAGATCTCCAGAGGAGAGTAATGTAATAGAAGGTTTGCTTTAATAAAAAACACAAACATTGTTTTTAAATGTTCTCTATTTTGACGTCTGCGGGCCCACGTGATCATTGAATGTATGCAGGTTAGATCCTTCATCTGTATAATAAATCACTCATTTTTATATGCCCACCAAACAAGGCAGATGTTGTATTATGGGATGGCAATTTCCATCGGTCCATACGTCCAGTTTTGTCCATTTCTAAATCTGCCCAGGACAGTTTTCTATCTACAGTTCCAATTTCTATATGCCCGTCATTAAATGAAGGGCGTCTAATGCTATGTGATTTCCATCCTCTATCTGTCCGTTAATTTTTGCTTATCCATGTGATATCTCCAGTTTCAGGTCATAGATTGGTTCCAAAATTCAATCAGTATGACAAGTTTTTGGTAGCTTACTGAATTAAGATTTAGGTCATTTTATTGATATTCATGTAGATAAAGCTGAAGAAGCATTCAAGCTCTTCTTGATATTTCAAATAGTATATACAGTGATTTGTCTATAATTAATTAATCAGTTCAGTGCCATCTCTGATGAAGTTTCTGCCTCTGACCACATTTCTTAATGAGCCCATGGGCCTAATACGAACGGGTCTCAGGATCTGCTTTATTAGTACAGTATTTTTGATGTACCATGCCCAGCTATATAGATATTCATGTTCTTCCGAAGTCCTCACACTTGTCCAGCTGTGGATAACTGGAGGATTGGATATACAATATTGTGGCTTTGATTAATTACCAGATTTCACAGAGATCGGATTGTCACTGATATTCAGTGAGATCCATTGAAAAATATAATTGATTCACTGTGGCGAGATAATCTGATAAAATACACACAAAGCAATAGGAGCCCACCCGTGAGGTCCTTGGTGTTAAAAGGAATAGGACCCTACCCATGTGGTTTCTGGGTGTGAAAGGGAATAGGGACCAAACGTCTTGATAGGACCGAAACAGTGTTGAAGGCGACGTTAAATCATATTCACTCACTCATCCCATTTATTAACCAAGGGAGGCAACTCCTACATAATTGAGCTGCATCTTCTGCCCGGTGCAGTGGCTGTGTTGAATTGTAAAAATAGCTTATTTTTTTAGTCTTTTTATTTTGCCTGCATTTCAGATGAATATCGCAAGAAGATACCTAAAGACCGTACAGAGGAAAATGTTCGTTATTTGAAAAAGTTGGCCGATGTAGGCAAAACAAGCAGCAAGTGTACAGAAATGGTATGGCGATTAAATCTACATACACCAAATTCAATACAATTTCCTAGGCAAAAAAGCCTAGTATATGTACATGTATATTATTAAAAACCCCAAAACAAATTTGCATTTGCCTGTACTGCATAAATTTGTGACAAGCTCAGATATGCCCCTTGATCAGGTTAGAAAGAATCACCTCTCTAAAATAGAGGTAAAAAAAGTTGTTTTGTCCAATAAATTCGAGAATATGGCAACCAAGGACATATATATCCATATCGGATATTATTGAAAAAATTAATTGTTGTCTATCTAATTTGCATAAGCAGAGACGACATGTTTTGTTCTCTATTAACAATTGCAATGAAGACTTTCATTGGAAAACCACTGTTACGACATGTAACCACATAAAAGGTAGATCGCCTGAAGATACATGACATGTACATGTAGTGGAGCATTATGATGAATAAGTCAAAAGTTATTAAGCAAAAAACATCCATTTTTACCTCCATTTTAGAGAGGTAGTTTTCTCTTACCTGCTGATGAACTGCCGAGTGAACTGTCAAGTTTTGAATGCTTAAACCCAGATTACCATGCACCTAAGTCGTCTAGGTTCAGCTGTTGACAACCTTTACTATGAAAGGACATGTAGGGGGACAGGTCTGCCAGGCACAAAATTATGAGCCTTTTACACCGGCAACATCCATGGGTTTATTAATCAGGAGCATTGCTGTATGTTACATTATTTCGTGACTGTCGTATCTGGCGACTTGAATTTACAACAAGAGCCCAAGGGGCTTCAATATACGCCCGTATATCAAGAATTACATTGGTCCAAATTTCAAGGTTGTTTAATAGCCTTGATTCCAATTGGTAGCTAGCAATCCAGAGGAAGGTCTACAATTTTGAGCTTCTGAGAAGTTAACATATATCACATCTTATATTGAATGATAAACTTAAATGAGCTTAACTCTTGGCAATTAGTTGGCCTTGAAGCAAGAGCTGAGAGCTCACATATCCCACACTGAAATCGACAATAGTCAAACACAAGAAAATAGTAGTTTTCCTGCAAATGGATTTTTCATGAAGCAAGAAGAAAGTGATGAAGTAAACCCTTGGTCTTGTTCTTGAGTTAATAAACAGGTACGGAGTTCATAAAGGACCCCTCTCCCCATTAAATTAGTAAATGTATGGTTTATATTTCACAACAGTTTAACTAAATGTAGCGGTTTCAAACATGGGAGACAACTTCACAGGACAAATGACATACATGTAGGGGAGAGAACTCTGAATATTCCAACCTGACACATATAGTCAGCTAAACTTGATTCAGTTGTGGGGGGGGGACTGTGACCTTGACTTTTGACAAAATGATCTCAAAATGTATGGCTCCTCTTTGCCATGCGAGTAAGGTATACTCAAAGTTTGGTACCAATCCATACCTTGAAACTAGAGATATCGCATGGACAACAAATGTTATAAATGGATGAATGGACAGAACTCAACATTGCAATACACGACCTCGTCTTCGACAGGCATATGAAAATGTGACTTTTAATGATTTCTTGATTTTGGGGCCACAGTGACGACCTCTGACCAACATTTTGGTATGTAATACATCATGTCCCTCTAATGCATCTACTGGCAGAAAAAGTTATTTTGAATGATTTCCTGATTTTGGGTCACAGTGACCTTGACCTAAATTTTGGTACACGACACATCATGTCCCCCTATCTACTGACACACAAAAAAGTAATTTTCAAAGATTTCTTGATTCTGGAGTTACAGTGACCTTGACTATTGACCTTCACCTAAATTTTGGTACATGACAAACCGTCTCGTCGTAATTTCTCAATGGAAAAAAAAAATCATGATTTTGAACAATTTCATGATTTTGGGGTCACAGTGACCTTGACCTTTGACCTTGCCCTACATTTTATTGTGACACATCGTGTCCCCCTAATGTATTTACTTACACAAAAAAACACGTTATTTTTAATAACTTCCTGATTTTGGGGTCACAGTGACCTTTGACCTTGACCTAATTTTTGGTATGTGACACTTCATTTCCCCCTTTGAATCCACTCACAACAAATTTGTAATTTTTAATGATTTCCTGATTTTCAGGTCATACTGACCTCTGACCTTTGACCTTGATTCCGGGGTCACAGTGACCTTGACTATTGACGTGGATCTAAATTTTGGCACATGACAAAACGGCTCCCCGTAATTTCTCAATAGACTCAAAAAATCATGATTTTTAACAATTTCACGATTTTGAGGTCACAATGACCTTGACCTTTGACCTTGACCTACATTTTGGTGAGTGACACATCGTGTCCCCCTAATGTATATACTGACAAACAAAAAATTATTTTTAATATTTCCTGATTTTGAGGTCACAGTACCCTTTGACCTTGACCTATTTTTTGGTATGCGACATTTCGTTTCCCTCTATTAAATCCACTCACAAAAAATTAGAAATTTTTAATGATTTCCTGATTTTTCGGTCACACTGACCTTTGACCTCTGACCTCGACCTACATTTGGTATGCAACACATCATTCCCCCTAGGGCATCCACTCACCAAAAATTAGAACTGTAGATAGAAAACTGTCAATGATCAATGATTTCCTGATTTTAGGCAACAGTGACCTTTGACCTCTGACCTCGACCTCAATTTTGGTACGCGACACATCGTTTCCACCTAGCATATCCACTCCCCAAAAATTGCAACCGTGAATAGAAAACGTTAACAGATATAGACCGGACACGAACACTTCAGTGATTTCCTGTTTTTTAGGCCAGTGACCTTTGACCTCTGACCTCGACCTTCACTTTGGTATGCGACACATCGTCTCCCCGTAAGGTATCCACTCACCAAAAATTGGAACTGTAGATAGAAAACGGTTCCAGATATAGACCAGACACGACGTGGACAGACGGACACACGGACGGAAACCGCCATCACATAATACGTCCGCCTTTTGGCGGGCGTATAAAAATTAGAAATTTTAACGATTTCCTGATTTTTCGATCACACTGACCTTTGACCTTCATTTAATATGCAACACATCGTCCCTCCCCTAGGGCATCCACTCACCAAAAATTAGAACTGTAGATAGAAAACTGTCAACGATCAATGATTTTTGGCAACAGTGACCTTTGACCTCTGACCTCGACCTCAATTTTGGTACGCGACACATCGTCTCCACCTGGCGTATCCACTCACAAAAAATTGCAACTGTGGATAGAAAACGTTCACAGATATAGACCGGACACGAACACTTCAGTGATTTTCTGTTGTTTAGGCCCGTGACCTTTGACCTCGACCTTCATTTTGGTACGCGACACATCGTCTCCCCGTAGGGTATCCACTCACCAAAAATTGGAGCTGTGGATAGGAAACTGCTCCAGATATAGACCGGACACGAGAACCGGACAGACGGACGGACGGACAGACGGACGGAAACCGCCATCACATAATACGTCCACCTTTTGGGCGGGCGTATAAAAATGAAACATCACTCAGTTCACACTTGCCATGGTGGTTTATTGTCAACTTACCAGTTCTATAAATGCCAGAATTCTTCCTCGTTCATGATCTCTCTCGCCATCAAGTTTTCAACTCTATCAATGACCAGGGAATGTCCAAATAAGTCTGTCAATATTATTTTTATTTTATGAGGTACCAACATGTGATAATCAGTACTTCTCTTGAACAGTTCTATCACAGTCTCACTCTCCATCACTCTTCCAATTTTGTTTTTCTTCAGGAGAGCTTTTAGCCCTTTGAACTCGACAGGCTGCATTTGCGGCCTATTTAGATACTGTATATACCCGAGAAGCCGCTTTTGCGGCCTCTGACGTCAGAACCCACTATTCAGCCAATCAGATGACATTTTTAAGTCATATCCACTTCACAGGTATAGCTTGGTCGCCCAATTCCAAAAGGGATCCTCTGCCACTCGTAGAGTCCCCAAGGGTTGAGCAACACTGTTCAGATTATGTATATCTGAGAGGCTTCTGACAAAATTTTTATCTCTATTTTAGCGGGGAGCTCATGGTAAGGTGTTAAAAGACACTGTCGGGTTCAAAGGGTTAATCACTCTGAGGGAAGTTGTAAATGCAATGGAGAGAGATATTGGAGAGTGATTCACTCCCACAATACTCACAAAAACAAAATCCAGGAGAGTAATCGACAGCCCTCACAGATTTTACGAATATGAGAGACTGCCTGCCTTCTTGTTTGCAATAAGAGAAATGTTTTGTTCTATTTCAGATTTTGACCCAGCATAGAGGAAAGTTAGCTAAGAACCGACCTGATCATCATAAACAGGAAGAACAAACGACGGTGTTCACAGACAGAGACTTTGATCAATTTGAAAAAGAATATTTTTCATGACTGGAAATGAAAACTTCATTCTAAATGGAGTGTAGAGTCATAGACTGCTTGGAGTCGAGAGTATATGCCACCATATTGTATGTATACGTACATACAGAGAGAGAAGACAGGAAATATGAGTTAAGAACCCGTGGCCAGATCTCTGGGATTAATTATTTATTTTGTACCAAACTCGGCAAATCTTTCGGAAATACCCATGAAATCTCCCATTTTCCACATGTTCTTTTGCGTATTTGTCATGCAGTGTCTCCAGTTGATTTAATCCCTCAAAAATAGACAGATGCAAAAACATGCCCAGTGACATCAGAGGAAACATTTTAAATTTGGTGGTAGAATATAGTATTTGCCGAGATCAGGCCATTCATTCTCATCTTTGTTTCTGCCTCTCTTTCTTTATATATACATCATGGCAGCATACACCATCTATGCTAAGAAGCCTGTGGTACATGTAGAATTAAAGTCCGGCGCAATGACTGTTTCACTGATATTGAACAGATGCATTATAATAACATTGCCGAGCTGTCAAATTGGTAGAAAACGTAACTATGATAATTCGTATTCTCTGTGACTGCTTTAATTTAATCAACTGCTCATAAAACAACCAAAGAGCGAACACAAGAGACTGCCTGACTTTAGATCATCTCAAATTCCTAGCCTTCGACGTCGGATGCTGATTTCAAAGATGTGTGGCATTCTAACTTGACGTCATTGGCATCCCAGCGCTCTCTTTTTGACATCACATCAAGCAGTCTTCAGTTGTCTTCTTGTTTGTGAGCAGTTAAGAAAAATCAGACTGCCAAAGCAGTCCTGTAGAAAGTAATCGTCGTAATTATTTCATTCTTCCACCAATCAGACTGCTATGCCGCCTTCCACCCATCGTTCAATGTTATGTAATGCTTATATTCAAAACAAGTGCAAAGGGTCTTTAATGGTGCAGAACAGCTGCAGTATCAGCAACCAGTTGGCTCAATGACAAATCTCAGAAGTTTACATTGGGGCCTAATTCTGGAGAATGAATGCCGGCGAAGCGGTGTCATTTGATGTGGGATATAGTATATTAGAGGGATTGGTAACTTCATTATATTCAGCTGCAAATGTTATTCTCACTCGTATGCTCAAATTCAAAGCTCAAAGGATTTGGCCTGTTAACTCCAAAAGCATGCACATCACGCACCCCAGGCTTTAATTTTCATAGTCGATTCCATCTGTATTGTGCAACATAAATCTCGCCCTTGTTGTCTTAGCGATGTCACTGAGTTTTGAGGTAGCAGGTGGAAGGCATGGAAGTTAGCAGCCACAAGAAGTGATATTTGGTTTTTCAAGTACCCTATTTATTCTAATTTTTCAAACAGAAATTTGTAAAAAGTTAGCAGAATTTGTTTCTGCTGATACCTGAAGTTAAGTTTTGGCATCTGAATAAAGTAGAACAGGGTATAGAAATTTCATGAAAAGTAAGCGATGGTTTCGGTCATACTATGGGTTAATACGAAGCTGCGCATCAGAAAACCCCTCGGCTCTGGGTACATTCATAATGCATTCAATTTGAACCAAGATGTCAGGAACACCAAGCAGTCAAGTGACAAATATACAGATTATCAAATATTTGCAATTAGAAATGACCCCTAAGATTTCCGTCCAATCAGAGAAACCGGTATTCATTACATAAATTTCTTGACGCATCAATGATGTATACCAAATTTTACGAGCATTTGAATGATATCAGAGATAGAGATCATTAATGATTTCGCATAAATGAAAGATGGCCGCCCATCCTTCCCGCCACTCAGAGGAACTGATGTGGTTATTCATTGAAAGTCTCTTGATACATTGATGCTGTATACCAAGTTTCGTATAGAACACTGAAATGGTATCAGAGATATACATTATTAAAGATTTTGCATAAATTAAAGATGGCCACCAAGGTTTCCACCCAATCAGGGATACCAGAACAGTCATTTATCGTAAGTCTCTTGATGCATCGATGATGTATACCAAATTTTACATCAAGCACTTGAACGGTATCAGAGAACGAGATCATTAATGATTTTGCATAAATTAAAGATGGCCGCCCATCCTTCCCCCACTCAGAGGAACTGATGTGGTTATTCATTGCAAGTCAGTTGTTACATCGATGCTGTATACCAAATTTGGTATAGAACACTTAAATTGGATCAGAGATATATATCATTAAAGTTTTTGCATAAATTAAAGATGGCCGCCAAGGTGTTCGGTCAATCAGATCTCGATGCAAAGTATCTGGATGTATCGATGATGTATACCAACTTTCATATAAAACAACTGAATGGTAACAGAGATATGTATCATTATCGATTTCGCATAAATTAAAGATGGCCTCCAGGATTTCCACCCAATCAGAAAAGCCGGTTTGGTAATTCATTGAAAGTTGCTTGATGTATCGATGATGTATACCAACTTTCGTATTGAACAGTTCAATGGTTTCCGAGATATGGATCACTATCCATTTCGCATAAAATTAAAGATGGCCGACAAAGTTTTCACCCAATCAGGTCCCAATTAAATAGGCTTCTGGTCCTTGACTAGGTAAATAAGCATACCAAATTTGGAATTCTTCAGTGGAACGGTTCTCCGGCTATCTCGCTCACGTACAGACGTACGGACGGACGTACAAGACGACGACAATACCCCATGGCCAAAATTGGCCGAGGGGTAAAAAGGGATGCCTACCCGTACCTCCTTTTAATGATAATATTTCAGTGATAATACACATGCAGATATCCCAGCCATTTAACTAGCCACACTATCCAGGCCTAATTTGTACACCAGGTAATGAAATCTGTCAAAAATTAAAGATGTAATCAGCCTCAAAATGGATGGATTTTGTAAAGTCTCCCCTGTCCATTTTTTCAGCATTGACGATTACCAAAGCATCATATGTATTATATTTGATGATAGTGGGATCGTCATATACAACGAATCCAAGAATATCTTGTCAGAGAAATTTGTAACTCTGCCCGCTTCGACGGCTTTTCTGTCTCGCCATTGAGTGCGTGTTGTATGCGGAGAGAAAAATGAATATGAGTGACGTGGCGACGCTCACGAATTTGAATGCTGCACAGCTGCAGCCATGGGATAACGTCATGGCTCGTGCCTACGATTCGGTAATGTCGCACAGCATATATTGGTAGAATGCACCATACGTGTATACGCATGCCATGCCGTTTATTTTTAAAGATCAATTCCTTCTATTTTCTTGTGAATGGTAGAAACAAGTTTAGTTTTCTTGTGGTCAAATGTGTTTCATTTTGTACCTGTTATAACATATGTCACTTTCGCCGAGTTTGAGAGACATTGATTTCAGCCCAGATTTGAGGCTGATTACATCTTTAAATAAAATTGCCAATACATACTTTCATGTTATTGGGAAGGTACAATATGTTACCTGGTCAATGTGAAAATTGCAGTAACTTTGCTTTGTGAGGTTTGGAGCATAGAACATGGGAGGTGTAGGTCATTTTCATAAGATTTGGTGATAAAAATGCACAAATTAAAGTTATGTGGTATGTGCCCACATCGGCATACCTCTAGAAAAGTTCAAGGTTTCAATGGTTTCCTGATTATGAGGTTTATACAGCGCCCTCAATTTTGGTACACGACCCATTGTCTCCCCCTATTGTGTCTACGTAATAGCTATTGTATGGCATTATCTTGTTATGTGTATATAATCGACAGGTCGCACCAGTGCTGCCCCAAAGCCTGCACGAGGCGTGGGTTAATGTACAAATATTGCAATTTTTAAAGATTTTCCAATTTTCGGGTCAGTGAACATCACCTCAATTTTGGAAAGCTCGTCATGTAAGGATCTTCAAACCAGGAGGAGGGAGGGAATTTGGCTTAATGTCACACTCAAGTTTGTTTCACTCATATGGTGACAGTCAGTTTGGTTGGTGGAGGAAGCCGGAGTACCCGGAGAGAACCACCGCCCTTCGGCAAGTAACTGACAAAGTTTCACACATGGACCAACTGGGCTCGAACCCGTGCCGGTTCAGCGGTGTGAGGCTAGCGGTCACCAGCGAAGCGCCTTAGACCACTCGGCCACGCCTTCAAACCAGGAACACTGTGTGCAATGTAGCTTGTCGGGTAGCTTTTCCAGGTTTAACAAGGTTCCCTACATATAGTCTTCTATTGTGTTTTCTTTACATGACGAATAGGCTTCAATTTTGGTACCAGACACATCATCTCTCCCGAATGTTTGGACACATAAAATTGTGATCAATTTTGGTACGCGACACAATCGTTGCCATCTGATGTATCCACTCACAAAAATTGCAATTGTCAGGACTAGATAGAAAACTGTCGCAGGAAGGGACAGATGGAAATCACCATTACATAATACGTCTGCCTTTAGGGCAGGCATACAAAAACCACCAACCAAAATGTGGTATGGTAACTGATCAAATTCCTTTATATAACAATTGATCTTACAGGCCTTGAATTTGTGGGCAAGGTCAATTGGTGAAATTAGGGATACCTAGGCCCAGCTAGCATAAAATTACTTGGAAATTAGTAGCGGGCATCATTTAAGGCCAGTAGGTAGGGCAAAGCGACGTTAAACCCTATTCACTCACTCACCCAGTAGGTAGGGCCTGATCTTACACAAATTACATTCATAGTACTGATATACCAGGGAATTATAATGATTTGTCTTCCTATACATTATCCCAAATGCAATTTGTCACACACCAATGTGGTTCCATGGTTCTCTCCTCAGTTGACATGGTGATGAAGAAATGAAGCCAGATTCTCCAATTGTTATATTTACAGAATATTTATTTGTTGTAGTATTGATCTCATGATAGTGAAGAGAAAACATTCTGTCTAACACGATACATTATGTACATTCTGCAAAGCAGGAAACCGGGCTGATAGCATGTAGCAGGAGTTACTTCCCTTCTACCAGAGCATAGCATAGCACTTTATCAGGTTAGAGAGAACTACCTCTTCAAACTGGAGGTAAAAAATGGTCGTTTTTGAGCAAAACGTTTAGAATACATCGAACTGAGACATCTGCCATAGGCAGACGGTTATGGCGTGTAACAATACATAAGTTAAGTAGCCTGAATATGTTATGATGAATCAATCAAGTTATTAAGCATAAACAACCTTTTTTAACTCCATTTTAGAGAGGTTCACTCTAAACTGTTTGTTGAATACATGTATTCTGATAATTCCATATTTATCATACATATTCAACTAAGCATGAATAAATCATTTGATAAATACCGGTCTCGTTTTTTTTTTACTGTAAAAAAATCGATACAGGATACGGTGGGGAATCAACACAGTTCAGATTGAACACTGCACTCTTCATGATCGATGTTTGTTCGACTTGCATAGTTCCATTTTCAAAAGAACTGGACAGCCTTTTGTCCTCGAGATTTGGACCACATAAGCTTGAATTAATGCAGATATTTCAGTCCAGAACATTTATTTCCAAAATCGATGACACAGTTTTTGTCCCAGCTGTGACAAAAATATCCAGCTAACTACAATCATCTGAACAAGACAAAATCAGTCGCGCATTCTGAAGAGGGAATTTGATATTGAATGAATGCTGCACCATTTTGTGTTTGTAAAACACAGAATCTGCACCTGCTCATCAACGAGAAATGACATTTGTAAAAACAGTGCTTCTTGACTATTCTAATGTTTGGTTTGGGATTCAGTTGACTCGTGACATTTCAGAATAACCAATATTTCTTCTGGTCATGCGGCTTGACTTGCATGTAGATCCGTTCTTTCTAACTCCAACCCTATCCGATGTTTAGAAACACTATCCAAAAGTTCTCGTTGCATCAGAATGCATACCCCCTTCTGTCAGATAGGTATATACCCTCTGACTGCACTGTGGTAAAAACCATGGCACACAGATTTTGTGTGCATGGCTCTCAGGACAATCAGCATCATCTATTTCCAAATGGAGCAGAGTGGGCTTGGGATGTCACAGCTAGTGAAGAAACTGTACACTCTGCGCTCTTGTAAAATATACTGCATGCATTCTCCATCTCTCTGATATGCAGAACACACTTTCACTGTCGATCAGATTCGATCTATTTTGCAAAGACTGAATGTACCATGTATTTCGACATACTACAGTCAGAGGGTGCAACATCGCAAGTTTATGAGGTAACAAACTCTGACACTGGGAGAATATATTGACGAGGAAGAGCAGCCTCAGTATCCCTGTGTCTTCATTGATGTTGATGAAGTCCCAGGCAAATCATCATCATGAGAACCAGAACTCTGAAATACACAAAAATAATTATGTCAGAAAATAGCGAACAGTAAATCTTTACACGTGAATGACGTAAGGATGTGGAACTTTTTACAAAGGATTTCGCTCCAGTTTAAGGTTCAGTTGAAGTATAACGAGAGATCCTGAAGGATCTTGGCGTCCACCATTGTCCGATAATTGTAAGCTAATGACAAGAGGATCTCTTTGTCCCTTGTTCCTAAGAACAAACGAATGATTTGTAATTTTGTTCGCAGAATTTCGAATTTGAGCGAAAAAGATCGAAAAAGAGACACTGGAAAACACCAAGATATTATCTTTCTAAGTTTCAAAATTTCTAGAAACTGTACTTGATGTCGATTGTAAAAGTACAAGTGAAATGAGCAAAGTTAGTCTGAAAGTGAATGTCCAGAGGATCCTTCATCTTCGTTTTGTAGTATTTTTTTTTTCCGCACGTGTCATCATTGGGTACTGGAAGCGAAGACAAATCTCTGACACTTTCGCATGAGCTATGAAACATACTCAAGATTTTATAATTAGGAACGAATGCTAATTCTGTTCTGTTTACTGGGCTAGTTTGAGTTATCTCTTTTAAGATAGTACAAAACTTAATACTGAAGGAATCTGGTCTGTGCAGTAATCTTGAAACTTTGAAAGTGTCTGAATCCTGATTATCTCTCTTGGATCGAAACACGCAGTAGTCTACAATTGTCGACTTGTGACGTTGTGTCACAAGAGTGACGTCCCTTCGTGTAGCCGACCCGTCGGCAGATGAAACAGTGGGGCAGTTCACTTGCAATGGCATGGACTAAAGTAAACTGATTTAAAATTTGAAGAAATACATTTTACTTCGGAATCATTTGCAACGTCACAACTCGGGGAATACCGTATTAATTTGAAGCGTAACTTGGATTTTCGAATCGGACCAAAAAAGGTATCTTGCATAACTAGGCCCCATATGGGAACTGTGTACCAAATTTATTTTTGAATCGGACCAAAAAAGGTATCTTGCGCAACTGGACCACAAGGGGAACCTGTGTACCAAATTTGAGAAAGATCCATGCAGTACTTCCTGAGAAATCACGATAACAAAGTTTCATGGGGAAATCCAAAATGGCTGCTTGCTGGGCATATTACATTTTCAAATCGGACCGAAAAAGGTATCTTGCACAACTAGACAGGTTAGGGCGATCCCGCTCTCTAAAATGGAGTTAAAAAAGGTCGTTTTTGTTCAATAACTTTTGATTCCTTCTTAACCAATGCATCAAAATTTCAAGTGCATTGATTTATCTATTGTTCCATGTCATAAAATTAATTTGCCATGTGAAGAACCAGCCAATGTTGTTTAAACAGCGCGAAGGATGTTTGGCCTATTATTATGCAAATTAGATAGATGACAATTTACTTTTTTCTACCATTTAATGCGGATAGATATGTCTGTATGCGCCTCAAGAGGATTTTGCTGAATTCATTATGTGAACTGATTTATTGAGCGAAAACGACCCTTTTTACCTCCATTTTAGAGAGCGGGATTCCCCTAACCTGCTAGACCCCAAGGGGAACCAGTGTACCAATTTGAGAAAGATCCATGCAGTAGTTCCTGAGAAATCAGGATAAAGTTTCATTGGGAAATCCAAGATGGCCGCCTGGTGGCCATATTGGATTTTCGAATTGGACCAGAAAAGGTATCTTGCACAACTAGACACCAAGGGGAACCAGTGTACCAATTTGAGAAAGATCCATGCAGTAGTTCCTGAGAAATCGCAATAAAAAGGTTTCATGGAGAAATCCAAGATGGCCACCTGGTGGCCATATTGGATTTTGAAATCGGACCAGGAAAGGTATCTTGCACAAGTAGACCACAAGGGGAACCTGTGTGCCAAATTTGACAAAGATCCATGCAGTTCCTGAGAATTCACGATAACAAAATTTCATGGGGAAATTCAAAATGGCCGCCTGGTGGCCATATTGGATTTTCGAATCGGGCCAAAAAAGTTATCTTGCACAACCGGACCACAAGGGGAACCTGTGTACCAAACTTGAGAAAGATCCATGCAGTACTTCCTGAGAAATGATAAAGTTTCATGGGAAAATCTAAGATGGCCGCCTGGTGACCAGATTGGATTTTCGAATCGGACCAGAAAAGGTATTCGCACACTACCTTGAAAATCTTGAATTGCCTTGAAAATGACAATTTAAAATTCAAGGCCTTGAAATGCCTTGAAAAATGGGAAATCGGGCCATGCACCTTGAAAACGCGAATTCTTAGCATGTTGTTGTCAATTCTGTAAAGTTGAGAGATGTGAATGAATGTTGTATCGCCCTTTGTCATCCGTTAGCAAAAATAAGCCCCGATTTAGCCCGAAAACATCGGCTAAGGGGTCTATTTTTTTTTTTTTATTATTGTTGTTGCTGACCCTTAGCCCGAATCACATATACAGACCGAAAAGGAAAAAAATAAAAAAGAAGTCAGTTGCTCGAGACCTTCAACTGCACACGGCGTGGGGAATTGAGACAAAGGCACGAAAAGCATTTTATCGAATAAATAATATGATTTGGCATCTCCAGAACTTTGATAATCAACTAATGACTCATTCCGTTAGACGAAATCTTCTTCCAAACTCTAATTTTGTCATCTAACTCGTGAAGTTGCCGCCATTTTCAGTCTCGTTGAGAAACGAGATTTCCAACGCGATTGACCTTTCTGACCACGTGACTCGTCCATTTCACCATAGTCAGATCAGAAAGGTCACGATACTAGTGCGCACGCGCGGTCAAGTCTCGTTGAGCTGTATCTAAGGAAATGGCGGTAAACATCGAAATCGAGCGTTTATTGTGTTTTCTTCGTCGTCACTAATTTTTTGGAGTCCCAAACAGTCATTAGAGATGGTACATGGTGAAAGAAGCTCAGGTCGGTCAAACTGTATCAAATTGGCATATTTTTTCTCTCCCGTTTCGTTATTTTCGTCAGCGAAAAGATGCTCTTCGCCAGTCAAATTTTTATCGCTAAAATTTAACCTAGGTGCGATCTCGGCTGTGATAGGAATGCCACGCCCCCTTACCCTAAATTTACCTATCACAGCCAGAGTTTCTGGGTTAGCCCCGATTATGACCGTAAGATTATTTTCTCAAATGGTTGTCACACTGTGTAAAGGGAGACTATCCACTGTATACAGGTTCTCCTTGGAAATCAGAAACCTCACTTGATGTATGCTCTCGTAAGTGAGCGAAGGGTTCCCGACTGTATGAATCTCGGTCACCGCATCTGCGCAATGAATATGTATAATGTCACCTGATCACGTGGGCCCGCTACATCGCGAACCCTCAGATTTCCATTGAGTTTTCATGCCGAATGAATATTTTTTGGGTTTCCGACAGGTCCAGCAGAACGAAGTGGTTTTTGGCGGCTTTTGAAAATCGTTTCGTTTTCGACATTGAACATCATCTGCTAAATAGAAATTGTGGAAATGGTGTGCCTTTTCAATACAAATTGGCTAAAGGATGACAAGTATAAGGACTGGCTTTGCCAGCATGCAGATAAACGCAAAGCTGTGTTTGGTGTGTGTAAGAAAGATATTGACGTCGGCAAAATGGGCGAGTCAGTTTTGACTTCCCACATGCGTGGCAAAACACTTATCGACGGTATGGAAAATTTAAGACGGATCACGAGGACCAGTAGCCCAATTACGGACTGCAAGGCTCAGAGAACGCCACATGGGCGACGGTGTGTGAATAAATCCACAAGACATAACATACATTTTAATGTGACAGAAACATCAGACTATCACACATCTTTAACATAAGTGCCATATTTTGACATTTAATAGGCAGCGTATCGTCAATGCATGACAATGTTAAGTATGAACAATAATATCTCCGCAAGACTTTAGTAAAAGTCTATGTATCATTGGATACTGGTTGTGAAAAAAGGTAAGAAAACTCAGAAAATTTGTCTGTATTCCTTTATTACATAAAAAGTGTATACCTTGAAAACAGGAATTATTACCTTGAAAAGACATTGAAAACTGGGGCCTCCAAGGTGTACGAACCCTGTGCACAACTAGACCCCAAGGGGAACCTGTGTACCAAATTTGAGAAAGATCCATGCAGTAGTTCCTGAGAAATCACGATAACAAGGTTTCATGGGGAAATCCAAGATGGCTGCCTTGTGGCCATATTGGATTTTCGAATCGGACCAGAAAAGTTATCTTGCACAACTAGACCCCAAGGGGAACCTGTACCAATTTGAGAAAGATCCATAAAGTAGTTCCTGAGAAATTACGATAAAGTTTCATGGGGAAATCCAAGATGGCCACCTTGTGACCATATTGGATTTTCGAATCGGACCAGATCCATGCAGTAGTTCCTGAGAAATCGCGATAACAATAATTGTTTACGGACGGACAACGGACCATGGATGAAAGGCGATTTGAACAGCTAAAAATTAAATGTTACCTATGAAAGAAATCTTTATATCAGCATTTTATTTGCATACTCCAAATAATTAATTGCACAGCATTGCAGATCGATGATAAACAGAATATACAGCGTATTCCTCATTTTATACAAAATACCGGTCGTTTTATACAAAATTCTCATCATTTTATACAAAATACTCATCATTCTATACAAAATACTCATCGTTCCAATAGATAGCTGTAGACCAAAACTGGTTTTGGTTGTGGTCAATCTCCATGTGTTTCAGAGAGAAACAGAAGGTGTTTTCACATCAAAATCAGTGACTTTGCATGAATATACTTCGTGCCTAGTAAAAAATTCCATAAATAAAATATAATATTTTTGGCACTAAAACCACATCTCACCAAGGGTCAAATCCTTTACCAGAAATCTCCTTCATAAACTAGCGATAACACCTCTAATCCAATCCAGATTAGTTTTAACAGAATATCAGCTCTTCCAGAAAAGAGCCTACATTATTATAGTTCTCAGGTCTTGAACTTTTTTTCATATTTACAGTAATGGAACCATCAAAGCTCAAGAAAACCATCTGTCTCAGCCTGATGTTATCTCTGCACAACAAACTATCCTCTATAAATAAAATCCTGTTTGAAGAGCTACCAGAACATGGCGATTCTTTGGGCTTAATTTCAGAACAATTTCTCCATTCTGTTCAACACATCAAGGGAGATAATCCAAGTAGAGTTATGACCCTTGCTGTGCAATGGATGGCAAGCCAGGTCGAAAAATGGATTCTTTTTCAGATTTGGTATGTGGGTACCTCGCCTCAAGATCTCACTTGAGATTGTTTTTCACGACAATCTGCCTTTAGGTGGCACCACCTGGGGGCCCAAGTTAAAATTTTGTTTCCGGACAATAACTTTGAAAAACTGAACAAATTCTTTCAAATTTGGTATGTGGGCGCCTCAAGATCTCGATTGGGATTGTTTTTCACGTCGATCCACCTATAGGTGGCATCACCTGGGCAAAGTTAAAATTTCATTTCCGGACAATAAGTTTTGAAAACCTGAATGGATCCTTTCCAAATTTGGTATGTGGGTACCTTGCCTCAAGATCTCGCTTGGGATTGTTTTTCATGCTGATCCACCTTTTGGTAACCGTCACCTGCGGGCCAAGTTACATATGGTTTCCAGACATTAACTTCTGAAAACCTGACCGGATTAGGACAAATTCAGTACTTGTGGGTACTTCGCCACTGGATCTCACTTGGTACTGCTCTCCCTGTCGGGTACTAAATGTTGAGGTTTCAAGCCAAATCAATTGTTTCAGCGTCAGGGGGGGACTTCAACCGCTCGGGTTTTCATTGTATTTAGTAAGATGGATGTACTGACTACCAAAATTAGTTCACCAATCACTGCTGTTAATTTCGATAAAACCTCACTATATTTATTATGTAACGGAATCGCTTGCCTACTATGTTGATGTGAATTCACTTATCTGAACTGGTCTTGTTAACAATCAATTGTTTGAAATTTGAAGTGTCTGTTGACTGTTGATGAAGTTAACCCTGGATGGAAAAAGTTCCTTATAGTGATGATGTAAGAGGGACCATCACTGTCAAAGTGCATGACTCTTTTGAGATTAGCAAAAACAGGAGTCACTGCTCATCACCTATGTGACCTCAATGTGTAGAATAGAGAACAGTTTACTGCTTTCATCCTTCACTAAATCATAACTGAAACCTATCAAAATTACACTCGATGTAAAGCATGCTACACACGACCAACTTTTCCTTAACAATTTACAATGTTCGACAAAAACTAGGGCGGGGGCGGGGGGGGGGAGGGATTTGGTTTTATGTCACACTCAATGTTATTTCACTCATATAGCGACAGCCAGTTTGGTTGGTGGAGGAAGTTGGAGAGAACCACCTCCCGTCAGCAAGTAACTGGCAAACTTTCACACATGCACCAGTGGGGCTTAAACCTGTGACAGTTCCGCGGTGTGAGGCTAGCGGTCACCAGCGAAGCATCTTAGACCACTCGGCCACCGACGGCTCTTGGTGTAAACTGGTCAGTGTGTACTGCGAAATATGGCAATGTTTCAGCTGGCCCAAAAATGACATGAACACATAACACAACCAGAAATAACTGTCTGCGTGTACATGATGTCATAGAAAATAAGCCAGGATTTCGAAGAATGAAGCTGCACAGTGCATTGCAGGGTCAATCTCTCCTCTGCAACATGTGAACTGTGTAAAAATTGTGGGGTGGTAGAACCGTATCAAAACTGCTGGATAGACTTCAACCTTAGGAGAGCTTTTGAAATAAAACAAAAAGCAGCCCAAATGTCATGATTTATTTTATCAGAATGTCCCAGATTTTCATTGTAACATGCCATATGAAAAGTAGTTCCGATTGTGAAAGGCAGAGATAACATTCTATAATTAAGTATAAATGGGTATGGCCAAGTGCTGCCAGTGAATAAAACTTGTTGCTCATACAATCTAACTGGAAAACAGAAGAATCTGTAGGAAATTGTGGTCGGTCATTCACACGGATACATGAAAACTGGACCAAACATGAGGCACCAGCGGTGCTACAACTCCTCAGCCCCTTAACTGTCTAGACCAAGATGTTTTTATGGGTGTAGAAGTTTGGATAAATAGCAGTGAGTTATGGCATGCGAAAAGCAAACCCAAGCCACAACTCAGACAGATGAATGGATGGATACACTGACATACGGACGGACACAGTCGGAATCCAGTATACCCTCAACTATGTACAGGGGTATAAAAAGTGACAAGGTATCCACATATCTACAGGGGGGGAAACATGTACAGTTGTGATCTTATTGCCCTGGCCTGAAACTAAGTGTCGGACGGGTCTTTTGTCCATTTGTCCTCTGTTTATCTGTTGCCCCATATTCTGTCAAGCAGTTGATGTTAACGTGAAACAAACAATTATTATTAAAAAATATTCACAATATTATTCACAATTCAACCCCTGTTTTATATATTTTTAAGAAAAAAAATATGATTTTTTTAAATGTTACACATGGCCCATGGGATGAAAGAAATAACTACAACCGGCTAGAGTTGCTGAGCTGTATCACGATGGGATGGGATTTCCGGCTAAATATCGGAGCCAGTTCATCTCAGAGAAGTGAAATTCCCCACAGTATCTCTATGTAATTTGTGCATTTTTATTCTGAAATTCGAAGGAAATCTATTCAGAATCAAAACAAACCTCCAATACCTCACATGTTATTTTCATAGTGCCTAGTCACAATGTTACAACATTGCAAGCCCAACGTCATTGTGCTTTGAAAAAAAACAAAAAAAAAAACCCACGTGAGGTATTGGAGATTTTCTTTGATCCTGAACAGATTTCCTTCAAATTTCATAATAAAAATGCACAAATTACATATAGATACTGTGGAGAATTTCACTTCTCTAAGAAAACTGGCCCCGATAGCCGAAAATCACATCCCATCATAATGTGAGATAGAAACTCCCCTGACGAATCTCCATTGGTAATGCATTAGCGTCAGTGCAACAACGACGATGAGGATGTTTGCGTTGATTTATTGGGTTGGCCATACCTTTCGCTATCTTCCATGAAGTATATTTTAGAGGACTTGTTATGCGAGACACCGCTTGTACTGGCCGACGACCACAGTTCATTTTACAACTGAAAACTCAACTCCCATCATCGGATGTGTTGGCAGGAAGCACAAACACATGGGCACTACTTTCGTTTTTGACAGAATCTCACAGGTTCCTACAATTCTGTTACAAGACAAAGTACAAGTTGCCGTTTTCCGATAAAACAGGCGTTTATTATTGTTCAAATCCATTCTGAGAACTTTTAGACGAAATAACAAGTCGATTTTCACAGTTTTAAAGTCGGACTATTTTTTTCTCAACAGCGTAGGGATACGACAATTAGTGTGGCAATACCGTACTACTGAATATGCAGAGGAATATAGACTTCTCGACCAAACCAATGACCAGTCATTCACTACGCTGAACCAATGGCTGAAATACAACTTTACTATAGAGCTCTTGATTGGCTACAAGCTAGTAAGGGTATGTAAATCAGTATAAAAGTAAGGCTAATGTATGCATACTTGTAGATCCGTTTTTAGGAGACTGGAAAATGGTAGAAAAATAAAAAAAATTGTAAAAAAATAATTAACGACCGGTTAGACCTGAAAGTCTCAAAGGCACAAGTAAAAAATAAAAGGATCATAACCTGTAAGTTTCATGAACTTCCTAGAAATAGTTATCGAGATACGGCTCGGACAGACACATCCCCAGGGCCACAACAATACTAGGCGTAAAAAAACTTAGTTGTGTGTATCAGGCTTAAGGGAAAGGTGAGTCGCTGTCAATTTACCTTTTGTACATATTGTGGGTTAACTGCTATCTCCCTATCCATCTCTCGTAGTTTTTCATCAACCTGAATACATTTTTGCATCTGTAAAATAAGATTGAAGCAAATTCAAATTTTACTTGGAATAAAACATGGACTCAACATTATTCTAGTAAACTTTAATGAAACCCAGTCTATTCTGGCAAGTTTGGCATTGTCACAAGGTCAGATACAACAGTTCTTACTTCAGTATGCCATTTAGAATACCCAGTCTTGCCTATTTGTGCGCCACAGATGTGTAGTCGATCTGATTGAATTGAACATGGATTGCAACAAAATTGATACTTTGTTCACATTAATTTCTAGTCTCCTGGAGAAACCTTGCAATATTGTATCAGAATGGCATCTTTCGACATTGCAACAAAGACAGCAGCCCCTAATCGAAACAGCAAACTGAAGGAAGATGTTAATAAAGTTAATCTCTCGGAATGAAATAATTTTAAAATATGTTATTTTTTATAAGTAAATAATTTTTGTCAGAATTTGGGACTAGTATGATCAGGGTAAATCCACAGAAAATCTGAAGAGGATTGGATAGTACAGAACGTTTACAAACTATCTTAATTCCTGCATCTTCCACAGATATAAAGACAACCACAGTCACATTTCTTGGAGGTCGAAGTTTTGATTTCAGCTGAGAGCTACTTTTTCTATCCTTCAGGCATTTTCTTATTCTGGAACTGCCCAGCTTTCGAAATGGGATTTCAATGAAATATGAAATGTAGTACATACCTCTTGGTCCAGTTGAATTAACATGGCAGCACTGTTATACTTCTCGGGGTTATCGTGAAACTGTACCATCCCATCTTTCTGGTTTATAGTCGCATATATTTCTCCATCTTCAATCTGTTCAGAGAAAACATGTGTCAATATGGTCACATGAAATATTGGCAAGTTAATGAAACTTTAGAGAAACTCTTTGATTGGCTCGATTTTTGTCCATTTTTTTTCATTGGCCAATGAAAATCCTGGATTACTTTTTGAAAAATTGAATAGACCAATCAAATGCTTGGAACCTGTTAGATATCCCATGATGCACTGTTGTTTCTATAAAACTCCATTAATACTGAGGAAACAGCAAAACCATAACTTAAACAGGAAATTGAAAGGTGAATATTTAATTCTGTCACACATATTTGAGGTGGTAAAAACAAGGGTGATCTCAATTTATTGCAACTGAGTGAAAGTGATGATTCACAAAAGTCAAGGAATTCAACAATGAACCTTTTTATCAGCAAGTGCCCAGTTTCTGGTACCAGTACTTCTGAAAACTGCGTCCACGTACAAGTGAGAGTTGTTTCAAATTCTATTTACACGTTGACTGCTAGCGACGAATACAACTATTTGCCAAGCCATCTATGAGCCAGCTACAAGTATAGTTCAAAGTTTTCCATTGGGCAAACCGATTTTCCCATTATGCTTTTTGAGGATTTCCCATGCTACGAGATAACTTGTATTGTTCACCGACTGCCAGCATTGTTTTTGTCACTTCATCAGCCATGCCAGCATATCCAGTTTACAGTACCATATAAAATGGCTTACCACGAGAATACTCGTAGTGACAGAAACTGGTACACGCAGTGCTACCACTATATACATAGTTGACAGTCAACATGTTAAGTAGGGTTTGACTCGATACAATCAAGTGAATTGGAATTTGTTGGGAGTTTGTGGCTACTCGAGCATTAGCTGAATTACCCTGTTATTAAACACTATTTACCAGCTTGATCCACCATGGAACTTTAGTATGATCGGCTATAGTGAACAACGTAGTCTCCCTGACCCGGAAGTAATCGCCACATGTCGCAGTCTCACCAGATCAATCAGAATTCCTTTCCTAGATTTAAAGTCGAGTTCCAGACTT
Source organism: Hanleya hanleyi (assembly GCA_036873755.1). NCBI lineage: Eukaryota > Metazoa > Mollusca > Polyplacophora > Lepidopleurida > Hanleyidae > Hanleya > Hanleya hanleyi. The sequence continues at coordinate 29,288 of JAVTVY010036892.1, forward strand.
CAGACAAACAGTTGCAGGTTAATCTGATTAGTCTGTGATATGTCTAGACATGCTACATATGGTCTTACTGGGTCTATCATCTAGTTTGATCTGCTGAGACAGCGACACTACCACCGATACACATGAATGAGCGGGTGATCAAATATTTTTTTTAAGTGGAATCTACTGAAAATCGGGGGTGATTAAATTATTACAACTTCCGATCAAATTTTTTCTCGAAATATCGTGGGTGATGAATTTCCAATAAGGTGATCGATTTATTGAGGAATCACCATAACTATTTTGATCAAGATATTATCTACATTCCAGTATTTGTCTCATATTATCCAACCGTATATTCTCTGTATTGCCACGTTGCCTCATCTGTGCATGTCAGCCAATCAGATCTTCTTATGTGCAATTTGACTTCTGAACCAATCAAGATTTCGTAATTTTCCCACTCACCATATGTAAAACATATTTCTCAGCTTCTTTAGGGCCCGTCAGCTGGACACGCTGAGCCATGTCACTCAGGGATAAGGTGAGGAATGTCTGTAGATGAAACACATGGTAAGATGTGTGATAAGCAATATTGCAAATACAATAATTTGACATAGGCCTGATGGAATGGAATGGAAAATCAAGTTGAAAAGCATCCATTTAATTGAAATAGTCACCACAATGATGTTCAACAGATAGTTCTACGCAATCTCAGTAAACTCAGATATAATATCACGGAATATTATATCTGAATTCAGCCCTATATAAATCCCATGTGAATCTGAAACTACATTTGTTAGCCAATCAGGTGGCTAGCTTTGTTGAAATTACACCCACAGTAATTACACGCGGTAGCACGTGGACTAATATATAAACATTATCGAGAAACAGTATCCAAATATGACATCATTTCCAGACAGATCCGTGAAAATCAAAGAGTTTATTCCAATCCCGCCGAAAAGTCTGGCTTTGTTTGGGGATAGAAAATGTCAAAAGATTGTGCCGCGTGAGACGTTAATCTCCGTGAAGTAAATGTCAATCATTGTCAGAGAGAAAAGTCAGAAATGGTCGTGATTGGCCTATTTTGAAAATTTTGCACGAAGTTTTCATAGCGTTACGTCTAGATGGTATTCTCCTGATTTACCTAGATTGAGTTCTACCATGTACACCTTGAGAAACCATGTACACCCAATTTGAGATGACGAGGAACAGTTGTTGCACAAAACAGCAAAGAGTAACGCTTCTTACCTTGGTCAACCGTTGGATATTTTTCTTGTACAATGATGTCATACACTGTTTCACCAGACCCATATTGTTATCCTGTATTGAGATATATAGTAAGAAATTAGTTATGTTATGCTTTACAAATTTCAGCTGAATGGTTAGAGCCAAGAAATAATGCAATTTACAGGACAAACTTTTACTAGCTCATCTGTCACAATCACTGGTGCTGAAGTATCACCAGATTCATGTATGTTGTGGAATGTGGATATGGTAAGCCAAGACCAAATGAACCAAAAGATAGTACATTTACATTTTTTAACCACTGATGAAAAGGGCCCTGGTGACATGCATGTACATATGCTGAACCTAGTGAAATGCAGCACAGAAGCAATCATGGACGGTAATCATCTCCAAGTTTCTTCACCAGGTAGTTGAAAGTTCAATCCAATGTCACACCCAGCAGCATATACTGATCCAGTGTAAGATCAGTTAGCCTACTACCCTACATGTAGGTATAATCATTCTTGAGTTACGGTAGTTAAGGTGACAAAAGGAACAACTTTGACCCAGTGAACTCCCAAATATACATGTAGGTCAATCTCACTTTGTGATAGACTACCGTACTGCTCTATGACAACATGCATGTGTTATGCCAGTTTGGAGCCCCCAGGCAGTCATTTTTTCAGATAAATAAATGGTGACAAACGGACATAATCTGACCTGGTCACCCCCAAAAAACTGGGTCAATCTCACTGATTTGGATAGGCTTCTGTTTTGTGACCACATGCATGTGTGAAGTTTGGTGTACCTAGGCCAATTCATTCTTGAGATATGATGGTAATGAGAAAACACAGCAAGGAAGCAATCAGAGATTGCTAAATTGTATGCCCCCCTTCCGCTTTAATCTGACACTGCTCCGCCATTGTTCTGTTCTCTATTGGTCTGTGGAGGCCTAATTTGGATAATTATAAAAATTCTGTTTCAGTCACTTTTTTCGGCATGCCTCGCATAATACATATTCCATGTATCAACCAACAAGTACAATGTTTTGATGCAAGATGGTCGCCCGGGGCTTTTGCCAAATCCAAAAATGTGACCTGGTTATGAGACCTACATTCCTTGGGAGTATATTGTGGTGAAATTATGAAGCGATCGTGAACTTTGAATTTTGCACCCAATTCACTCTTTTTGGGGCAATTTCATACTTCAGGACCTATGTGGTCTGCTTTGGAATGTAGAATAACAATTTTATAGCCATTTTCCCGGTCCAAATCGGTTATGGACGGAGATCCAGCCTGGACAAATAAATATATCCCATTCACTTAGGTTTGATGAACAAAGGGCCATAACTCTTGAAAATATAACCGAAAGCAGAGAAACTTCATGCTGCACAACTATGGAGCATTGACCACATATCATGCAAATTCCATACTTGTCCATACAATATTAACCGAGATCCAGCCCGGACTAGTCCCAATTCACAAAGATTTCAAGAACAAAAGGGCCATAACTCTTGAAAATATACGCGAAATGCGGAGAAACTTCACGCTGCACAACCACCACATATCCTGCAAATTCCATACTTGTCCATACAATATTAACCAAGATCCAGCCCGGACAAGTCCCAATTCACAGAGATTTCAGGAACAAAGGGCCATAACTCTTGAAAATATATGCGAAACGGGGAGAAACTTTATGCTGCACAACTGTGGGGCACTGATCACATATCATGCAAATTTCATACTTGTTCATACAATATTAACCAAGATCCAGCCTGGACAAGTCCCATTCACAGAGATTTCAGAAAAAGGGCCATAAGTTTAACTCTTGAAAATTATACCGAAACTCAGAAAAACTCTACGCTGCACAACTACGAGGCACTGGCCACATTCCATGCAAGTTTCAATCCTGTCCATAAAATATATACCGAGATATCGCGCGGACAAGAAATTCAGACGGACAGATGGACGGACGGACAGACAAAGCGATCGCTATATGCCCCCCCCCCTCTAATTAGAGGGAGGCATAATGAAGACGGATGTTCGTACAAGATGACAATACCCCAAGGACAATTTTGGCTGTAGTCCATGACCTGATGCGTGTCTAGTGTAAGTTCATTAAGCCTAGCCTATGGGTCAATCTCGCCGATTTTCAATAGGCTTCTGCTCTGTGACCATACTGTATGCATGTGTGATTGTAAGTTCGGTATTCCTTGGCATAGTCATTCTTGAGATATGGTGGTAACAAGAAATCAGAGATGGACGGACAGACAGACGTACATGATTACTATACCCTTTGGCAACAATTGCCCGAGGGGTAAAAAAAGGTTTGTGTGATATATACTGAAAAAGCAAAAAATAAAAATTAAGAAATTCCCTACTGACTTACCTATCTACCTCTTGATGGAATTTGTTTTCTGAAACAAACAAATGACCTTGTTGTGGTCTTTTCGATCATGATGACAACTCTTCATCAAATATTATTACGAGCATCACCAGAAACAAACTATCCGAGGTAGACATATACGTACCCGTGTAAAGGTTTCTGTGTGTTTTGTAACTGTGGCCCTCAAATCTGTGGGGTTATTGGATGCGTAAGATGATCCCAACTCATGATAAGGCTGACAGAGTGGCTGAAAAACAAAGAAACCCACTAAATCTCAATGAACTCTGGGCCATAATTTGAACTACTTCTACCTCACATTTACTGAGTGGAAACAGTAGGTCAAGGTCAACAATATTTAAAGTGATCTTAAACCCTCAAGTAAAGTTTCCTTCAAATGAAAGACCATTGCAAGCAGTGTGGGAAAATATTTATTTTATTTTTTTACGATTTTATTACACAGAGTAAACTGCAATTAAAGCATGGTATTCTATGATGGTCTGTGGCAATCATATTTAGGTCCAGTGACGTCACACTGCCTTAATACATATATTTCAGACGTTGTATGCACTTTCCAGTGCTTGATTCAAGCTTAAGGTGTGTATACTTTGAGGTTCAACACAGACTCACTGTTCTAATGTGCATGTTTCACCAAAATCTGGGAGATGGTGACTCAGGAGTGTCAAGTCAATTTGAAACTTGCATTTAATTTCCCCGATTTTGGAACATGCACATTAGAACAGTGAGTCTGTGTTGAAACTCAAAGTGTACATACCTTAAGCTTGAATCAAGCATTGGAAAGTGCATACAAAGTTTGAAATGTATTAAGGCAGTGTGACGTCACTGGACCTAAATATGACTGCAACACACCACCATAGAATACCATGCTTTAATTGCAGTGTACTCTGTGTAATAAAATCATAAAAAATTAAAATAAATATTTTCCGACACTGTTCGCAATGGTCTTTCATTTGATGGAAACTTGAGGGTATACGATCACTTTAATACTGTTCTGGTAAAAATGTTGAAAATTTATTTGACTGCTGCGTAATGGAGATTTTAACTTCTGAAACAAAGTGTGCTAACAACTTTTTCCTTATGAGTTTACCTGGGAAAATAGGTCAAGGCCACGTATATTTATCACCAAAAAGGCTCCAAGTCATTGGCCAGATGCCTATGTGGAGTACATTTATAAAGTCTCGGCTAGCTATAATTTTTCAAGAGATAATGTGCTAACAACGCTTTTTAGAATTATTTGTCTTTGGAAAATAAATCCAGGTTGGCCACCTTCAACAGGCTTCTGCTCCATCATCAACTCCATACCCTGTACATGATATGAAGCAATCTTTTAAAACAAATTATGACAATACTATAGTCCTATTGGAACAGTGAGTCTGTGTTGAAACTCAAAGTATACACACCTTAAGCTTGAATCAAGCATTGGAAAGTGCATACAAAGTTTGAAATATATGTACATGTATTAAGGCAGCGTGACGTCACTGGACCTAGATATGATTGTAACAGACCACCATAGAATACCATGCTTTATTTGCAGTTTACTCTGTGTAATAAAATCGTACAAAATTACAATAAATATTTTCGCACACTGTTCGCAATGGTCTTTCATTTGATGGAAACTTTACTTGAGGGCTAATGATCACTTTAAATGATATTGTGGGAAACAATTAATAATCTATGGACATTTCCATGAAAACATGAGGCAATAAACTTCTGTTTGTCAGAATAAAAGTTTCAGGAATTGGCTGTAGAAGCCTGTTGGAGATTTTGCATAATATTTACATGCATATCATTCAGAAAAATCTTGGACAAATAAGGTAAATTAATAGAAAGTCAAGATTGTAAGAGTCAACATATTTATATACAAACATAACCTTTTGCTGGGTAAATCTGCTTTATTCCTGAGTAAACTTATCATTTGGACTATTTGATCGCTCAATGTTTGCCAAATCTGTAGGTGAAACATTACCTTGATATACCTTCCTACAACTTGAGACGTGTATTTGGGTAAACCAGCAATCTGGAAGGAAATGAGATATTTGTAGATGGGCGATAACTAAAAACATGAATTGCAAGCACCTAAAAGGTGCGTTGACCCCTCAGCCCAATTTTTTTTCTGGTCATGTACATGTAGGATATGGTTTGCGTGATATACATGTATGTACCATACATATAATAGACTCGAGTTGCATAACGCGAGCGCTGCGGCGGGATTACAGCATGCATGAAAGTGTAGCTTGATCAGTGGCAAGAAAGATCATGCATGAGCAAGTATGACATGAGATTGATCTAATCAAAACCCCTCTGCTTTCCCCAAGTGATTGTGACCCATGTGTAGTGTGAATTGGGGAAGAGATAGTTCTATGTTGGATGATCAAGATATACCGGTAGTTGATTACATTCAGGCATATAGGACAGAAATAGAAAAATTGTATATCTGTAAATGGGCATAACTCTGTAAAATATGGGTCGAGGGGAGCCACTTTCGATAGGCGTCTGACTTAGCACTCTGTAAAATAAGAACCGAGACGAATAAGCTGTACCGAACATGAATCTGCAGATTTAACTTGTACATTCAGCTACAGATAACAAAATTGCAGATTATTACATCCGAAAGGGGCATAACTCCATAATCCGAGGCGAGTAATCCTTTGTTGGCTTGCAGAATACAACAATATAAATAAGTTTCCAAAATATAGTAGCTATACCGAACACAGTTCTGCAGATATAGTTGGTTACATTCAGGCATATATAAGACAGAAATAGAAATTAATATATCAGTAAAGGGGGCATAACTCTGTAAAGTATGGGCCACTTTCGATAGGCGTCTGACTTAGCACTACTGTAAAATAAGAACCGAGACGAATAAGCTGTACTGAACACAGATCTGCAGATATAACTTGTACATTCAACTACAGATAACAAAATCGAAGATTATTACATCCGAAAGGGGCATAACTCCATAAGCCGAGGCGAGTAATCCTTTGTTAGCTTGTAGAATACAACAATATAAATAAGTTTCCAAAATATAGTAGTTATACCAAACACAGTTCTGCAGATATAGTTGGTTATATTCAGGCATATAGGACAGAAATAGAAATTAATATATCTGTAAAGGGGCAGAACTCTGTAAAATATGGGCCGAGGGAAGCCACTTTCAATAGGCGTCTGACTTAGCACTAGATAAATAAGTGTTGGAACTTTGGTGGTTGTATCTCAAGCGGTTTTGCCTAAAATGCGTTAACGGACGGACGGACGTACATGGCAACGACAATACCCCCGAGGCCAAAATGCCGAGGGGTAATAACAGGTTATTGGCATAGAAACACATTGATTGACATATGCCCACCATTATCATTATTATTTGATGGGGAGGTGGGGATAAGCTCGAGGTACGCAAACAGGCTCAAAATTGATGTGGGTCCGGCCAGAAATAGGCTATCCTGACCTAGTTTTAAATAATTTCAAACGTACCATAATATGTTCAGTGAAGAAAATAAAAACATTATGTTGTACCAGTAACAAATAATTGCGACAGTTGACTGCTCAGAATGAAACAGTCGGGACACTCACAAATTATGCCCATCTTTGGTAATCGCCTAAAACAGTAATAAAAAGAAATTTTGAAGAATGAATTTTTTTGACAGCGTGAAATTGTGAAAGTGAAAGCTGTGAAATGCATCTAATCTTTCAAATATTGGTTAGTTGTGGACAGTATTGCATGAAAACAGCCGAAATCTCTGGTGGTGGAACTCAAATCTCTCATTGCTTATTCACTACAGTGCTGCTTGCTCTCCCTTGTTTGATAAAATTATGTAAGTTGGCAGCGGACAGAAGGGACCCGTAAGTTTACCAGCACACTACTAACAACAACAACCTGACTGTACAGTCCCATAGAAGACTGCACAGTCCCATAGAAGACTGCACAGTCCCATAGAAGACTGCACAGTCCCATAGAAGACTGCACAGTCCCATAGGCATAGAAGCCTGCAACACACAAAATATAGATTTTCTTCCTGGATCAGCAAACCAATAGGCGAAAACATACCTGCTAGTGTATTGTTTCATTTTCAACAGTTTCATTTTTATCCCGCTCAACTGCCCGAGACACATGCATGAGTGGTGCTATTAAACCACCAGAATGGAATTTAATAGGCTAAAATACATGTACATGTATGTACCTCAATTACATGTATAACGTTGGTTAGTTGTTAACTGTCAAAAACTGGACCCAAACTGTTATTGCCAACCGTATACTTGTTGCACACCATAAGCGCATCAAAGGCCATCTAATAACTTTATAGTTTCTCTAATCCGTATCCAAACATGCCGCCCATATATCACAATAATGTGTGAATTGAGAAGCAACTGGGAATGACGTTTTCATATCAATAAAGAAGCAGCAAAATAAGTTTGTTTTCAAATTAAAGATATTCTTGAATACAGGGCCTAAAATAATTAGATGCCACTGCCCCTGTGACATCAAGAATCTGCTAAACCTCCAGAATCTTTACAGGCCTCCTTGCTGAGGAATTAAAGTACCAGAGCCTGCAGTAACAAGTTTTGTGAATTAATTTAAAGCCTTGAGGTTCCATCCAATGATAACGATTCTCAGATGGTGTGAATCTTAAATGGACCGCAACACAGGTCTTCCTGGAATCAGGGAACCTTCACAAGTCAAAATGCAATATACAACCAAGGGTTCCCAATGGACATATCTCAGATGGTCTGAATCTCGAATGGACCGCTACACAGAGCTTCTTGGAATCAGGGAACCCTCAAAAGTCAACCAAGGGTTTCTGATGGGCATATTAGGCAGTGCACAAGGTGAGCATCAATAAACAATAAAAAATAATTAAGAATCATAAAATCATCATAGCCATCTGAAAACCTAATCATTTCATCAGTCACCATACAGGAAGCTCTCACCAAAGTTTGGTCAGGCCCGACTTAAATAGATCTGCAGATATTCAGCGGACAAGAACACATGTTGACGGACGGACAGACGTGGCGACGACAAGACCCCGCAGCCCTATGGGCTGAGGGGTAAAAAGGAAGGAAAAGTACAGTAATGGTCATCATATTGTACATGTAGTTAGTTAAATCATCGCTATATGGACGAAATAGTATCTGCCATCGGAATGAATAACCTCTGACTGAATGGGTTGCTGAGAGAGACGCATCCTGTGGGAATTACTGAAGTAACAATTGCATTACACTGACTGTCGTCTTAAGGATCTACTCGGGAGCCTAAAAAGAGGATATACATGTAGTTCATGTAAGATGAGATACCGCTTTCCAATGTGACTTGACATTTTAGCAAATGAAGCAATGACCACTTGCCCATTTCCCACTATTGGAATCCCATAAATTCATGTCACTTTGTTGTACATGACCGATAAAGTCACATTCAATGACCTCCAGTATTTGACCAATCATAGCCTTTAAGTTCAAGGATAGCTTGTTTGGGATTCCCCATTTGATTTTCTAAGGTCGAAATCTATCAGCTAAATTTGGATATTGCCATTGGTTTGTGTGGACTGACCAATCATTTGAGCCAATCCCTTTGTTTATCAATGGGGTCAATGGATGAAAAGACGACGAGACCAATATCAACATGGTTACAACCTGGCATGAATTTTAATTACGTAGATCTCGGCCTACACATCATGCTACTCAAATTTCACAGTCCCTCGTTTCACAGTGAATTTTACGAAATTGCCCGGAAATTGGTGTCTCCAAGATCATTTTCACAGACGGAACATTGCTATTGATCGGTCAGATTAGACTGATTTGTGAGCCTGACCATTGGCAATTAACTTCCGCTGTGGCACAGACTGATTCGCTTCATTGGCCGAGATGGCGAGTAAAGGGCAATCAATTAGACTGGATAAGCTGTTTCTCTACGAACAAATGAGGCCAAATCACAGACTTTTTTCATCCTGATAATGTAGCAAGGCAGGACTAAATTTAAGCGGCCATTGCGTGCCAGTACTCCATTAATACTTGGCCGAGAAATGAAGATGGTGGCATTTTTTCTTCGTCAAGAATGATTTCAAAACTGCATTAGATTTTTTTCAGGTTCTAGCAATGGAATCATTTAAAAAAAGTAAAGTAGGAATTTAGAATTGTTTACATGTTAAACAATATTGAAACCATTGAAACCTACTTATTTACAAATTCCTAGTGGACAATGAGTGTTCCTGTCGGTGCATATTCGCACCATGGGAAATCTTTCACCTTCAGGAAAGTGGCTGATTTGAAATTTTGAAAAGAATCTGGTCGGTCCCATTGGCTCACAATGAAAGCTGTAGAACATGTAGCCAATCATAGTGCCCTGTTAACAAGTGAATGCTGTAAGAATAACATACTCACCTTTCCATGTAAGATGAGAGAGACAAGGATGTACTTCTTGTAAGCCTCTAACATGACGTGACTGACTGCCATACTGGGAGTAGTGATAGCCTGAGGGAGATACAAAGATGAAAGACAGACATTAACATATGATCAAAACTTCCAAATTTAACGGACAGAGATCATACAGGGGGTGATCGATAGCCTGGAAGAGAATCAAAGAGAACCAACAGACAAAATATATATGTACATCATAGAGATGAAGATACAAATATAAGAATGAAAGACCAGGATTTAGAAGCTGTCACAGTGTGGATGATGCAGTAGAGCTGAACCCTGATGACGTTTTATCCCTCTTTCAATCACGTGATGAACCCTGATCACGTTTGATCCCTCTTTCAATCACGTGATGAACTGTCAGTAAAGGTCCTACCAAATACCCCCTACATACTTTGCACTGACACATGACGTCAGAGCCATGAATCAGAGGATCCCAAACAGGCGAGTTTGTTCTTCAGACTTCTATCTGTCCCAATAACAGTAAACAGTTATAAAATATACCTGCTCACAATAAGTCAGCATAAAGAAGTATAGAAGATGGGGACCATTTGTTTGGACCTTTAATTTAATTGTCAACGCACAGTACATCGAGTACAGGTACATGCCACAAGGCGTTAAGTCCTGTATGTAACCTGACAGACCAAATTACATGATCAGAGTACATGTAGGCCTACTAGTGATCACTCAAGGACAGTCAACATAATTGAAGCAGAAATTTTCATGTATTCTTCCTTCCTGTCTCAAGGTGTACAATAAACTCATCCTGGGAAGAGACACACAAGCTGCTCCCTTAATTCCTATGCACCCTGGCAGGACTCGTCCATGCAAACCTGTACAGTCCAATAACCTAGGATTATTGCGACTTTGGTGAAGATCTATGGTGATCAATATCTAGGATCTTCTGAGCCAAGGATCAGGATCTTGAATTCCATGCAACTACAGTATTATCATCTGCTGAACAAGATCTACTCCTCTGTACAACAGCTATAGGATCTTCTGTGAAAGCACCAGGATCTTATGAACATCTGAACAAAAGCTAGGGTTTTCTGAGCATGAGCTAGGATCTGATCTTCTATGAAATACCTGGGATAAGTTTATGAAGGTAATCAATCGTGACTCCTCTCACAAATTTAGTACTTACAGGTAAGAGAATCTCATATAACTTGATCATGGGATAAAAAATCCCACTCCCAAGAGTGAAAATACCCTAACTGGGAGCTTTCCTCACTTGATCAAGTCAATATGGGATTCGTTTTCCCCTATATTTTAAATCATGACGTTAATCACTATTTTAGTAAAAATGTCAAATACATTGCTGGAGTTCATCATGCCTGCAGCTTATATGTCAAGCATCGTGACTGTTCAGCCTGCATCGCACATGCTCATCCTATATACATGTACATATGTGGGCTGACTGATCACAGCCCGTTATCTCGCATAGGTACACGTATTATACAGGAATATCACCAGCATACGTAAGCTTACGAATTGTAGAATTTTTGTCTCTTTACCGATAGCCTCGATCATTTCTGTATCATTAATTACAAGTATGCAATTCATTATTACATTATACTGAATAGCAGATGTATTGGTTTGGAACATTAAACAAGCAATGTTTAATATTGTTAAAGTTTAACTGTGGTACTTTTGCAAGTTTACGCCAAATTCTCTCTCTCTCATATTCTCTCTCTCTCATATTCTCTCTCTCTCATATTCTCTCTCTCTCATATTCTCTCTCTCTCATATTCTCTCTCTCTCATATTCTCTCTCTCTCATATTCTCTCTCTCTCATATTGCAGACAATATTCTAGATTATAGGATTATACCCTGCTTCTTGTTTTACGACTTTAATTTTAACAGTTTTTATGTTATTAATGTTCTTGGAGAGCTCAGCGTCACAGGCGTGTCGGAACTTATTATTATTACGTTATTATGGAATGATTAACCATGACACAACACTATTAAATTCATTGGCACAAATATTTTCTAATCTCTGCACTGCCGTGAGGCCTTGCAGAGAGCATAGGACGTATCCCTGATGTCAAAAGGGACTGTGAACATAGTTAAGACCAATTCTGCCCCACGGTAGAAAGCTAATTTTGAATCCTCTGAGACAGACTATGAATGAATTGTTGGAGAAAATCTCTATTACGATTTATTATTCACATCGTTATCATGAATATGACGTACACTTACACAAGTACCACTCAAGATAAGCGCAGATTCAAAATGATTATCAGCTGTCATTTAACTTGGGGCACGAACCTGTCAGAGATAGGATAATAACATATGTTCCACAGAATTAATGTTACTTTAATACTCAGACAATATCTGAGCTAGACAGCGATGGCCTACACGTATAATTATTGTACCAGACGTTCATGTTAATAAACTTTGGTGTATATGTGCCAGGATATTTATTGGAAATACATTTGGATATAAGCATCCTGGATAAAAGCACTCAGACAATTGAGATGGATGCGTTTTGCGAAAAGAATCTAGGAGTATTAAAGCCAGAACACATAAATAAATATAGTGAGTGAGTGAATAGGGTTTAACGTCACTTTCAACATTTTTTCAGCTAATTATGACGGGGAAGGGAAGGGAAGGGAGGGGAGGGGCGGGGGTACCTACTTGTACCAGAGCAGATCTACATGTAATGCTGCGATTTTATAGAGCTGTCCCACTGAAATATCATGCCATGGCATAGGCAGATATGACACCCCAATCAGTCACATTATACTGACACCGAGCGAACCAGTCCTTGTTCTATCCTATTAATGCTGAGTATAAGCGAGGAAGCAACAAGTTCCATTTTTCAAGTCTTTGGTATGACCCGGCCTGGGATCGAACCCAGTACCTACCGCTTATGAAGCCGACGCTCTACCATTAGGCCACTGCAGTGCGGTCACATAATAAATATAGTGTTAAGGTGGCTCCCTGGTTTGGATGCAAAGTCATGTAATTTTTCTCATATTTTTTGTGTAGTTCAGGAAGTCCATCCTATATCAGAAAACGATATAAAAATTGGGGCATAGCGTATTACTTTTTTCTAATTTTCAGGTTGTATAACGTGTACCTGTGGCAAATTGGTACGATGTGATTACTATGTAAAGCACTCAATACTTGAGACATAATTGTTTTCAGAATATTCAAAAGTCATGTCAATTTTTTTACTATTTATTCCTTGAAGTATGTACACGTAGTTTTTTAATAACTCAAATATAAGGTAGGTCGCCATCCAAAAAAGGGCATGAATAGGGCTCCGAATCTACCTACTCCCACACTTTTTCCCGTCATTTTGCATGAAGTCGCATCAATGCAACGTCATGACGTCAACAAATGCCACGCCAACAAAGAGTTTGCCATTCGACGTCATGACGTCACAAGGGATGCTTAGTAAACGCAGCATGTCACAGTATCTCATTCTATCCATTCGCGCACAAGAGTACGACTACAAGGGAGATAATTGCTATGCGCAAAAAGCTGCGCAGAACAGCCATTCTTGTAACCAGGGAGCCACCTTAAATCATCATATTTATGCATCACAAAATCTTGAAATTTCAATTTATAAGCAAATGAAAGGCAGCATAAACAAATTTGATCTGAACAATACATTATTATATTAAGAACTACTCTCGGACCAGATAATCACAAACTTTCTGTTGCAGAAAAATACAATGAAACAATATATTAATGACAGGCGGAATTTGGTAAACTTCGGAGAAGATAGATGCATGTATAGTAATTTTTGGGAAGAGTGATATGGTACATTTAACTTTAAGGAAGATGGATATGGTAATTTTTGGGAAGAGGGATAGGCCTACATGTATGGTAATTTTTGGGAAGAGGGATAGGCGTATGGTAATTTTGGGGAAGAGAGATAGGCCTATGGTAATTTGAGGGATAGGCCTATGGTAATTTTTGGGGAAGAGGGATAGGCCTACAGTAATTTTGGGGAAGAGGGATAGGCCTATGGTAATTTTGGGGAAGATGGATAGGCCTATGGTAATTTTGAGGAAGAGGGATAGGCCTATGGTAATTTGAGGGATAGATGGTAATTTTGGGGAAGAGGGATAGGCCTATGGTAATTTTTGGGGAAGAGGGATAGGCCTATGGTAATTTTGGGGAAGAGGGATAGGCCTATGGTAATTTGAGGGATAGGCCTATGGTAATTTGAGGGATAGGCCTATGGTAATTTTTGGGTTAGAGGGATAGGCCTACGGTAATTGAGGGATAGGCCTATGGTAATTTTGGGCAAGAGGGATAGGCCTATGGTAATTTTGGGCAAGAGGGATAGGCCTATGGTAATTTTGGGGAAGAGGGATAGGCCTTATGGTAATTTTGGGGGAGAGGGATAGGCCTATGGTAATTTTGGGGAAGAGGGATAGGCCTATGTTAATTTTGGGGAAGAGGGATAGGCCTATGGTAATTTTGGGGAAGAGGGATAGGCCTATGGTAATTTTGGGGAAGAGGGATAGGTCTATGGTAATTTGTGGGATAGGCCTATGGTAATTTTGGGGAAGAGGGATAGGCCTATGGTAATTTTGGGGAAGAGGGATAGGCCTATGGTAATTTTGGGGAAGAGGGATAGGCCTATGGTAATTTTTGAGAAGAGGAATAGGCCTATGGTAATTTTTGCGAAGACAGATATGGTAATTTTGGGAAGAGGAATAAGTTAAGTTTTGGGAAGATAAATTTTATGGGGTTTCTAAATTTCAATCTCTTCGTTTCTTCTCTGAGACAAAGTAACAAAGTGTACTGGAGTAGCTTTACAAAGAAAATCAGACAAAGTAACTCTTCAATTTGATTGTACTACATGTAGAGTAGCTCCGACCTGAAAATGCAAAACATTTGAGATTAATCTGTGCTAAATCTATTGCTCAGAAAGTTGCAGATGGAACAAGTGTCTCACTTCTGATACAATATCCATCAAAGCAATGGACAGCTACAGCCTACATGTACATACACGTAGATGGTTGGTCATTGCCAAATAAACGGTCTCAATTACACAGCTGATCATCACAAGTGTGGTTTTTCTTGATATTGAATTCCTTTCTCTGGTACATGTAGTTTACTGGGACATTTCATATCAACAGCTAAAAGGCTTTTAAGATACCATTAACGACTCTATTGCATATCATCTTCCTTTGTGTGAAATGCGGACAAATAAAACATCAGTATGCGACACCGGGCTATTTGTCATCCCTCGACTTCAGCACTTCTCTTGAAAGCATGTCTGAACAAGCCATAGCAATAAGAAGTATCGAAGTACAAAGTATCAGTAAATGGATCCGAATTCCCTCGGTATTATCTTCTCTGTCCGCTTAATGTCCCAACACAGAAGAATCAAGTGATCGGGTAAATTCAATAGGTCTGTCGCTGTGATGGGATTGTCTGACTGATTACACACTTGAAGGAATACGGAGAGTTTATTAGACAGAAAGAACCGGATGACGGACACCGGGAAACCATCTAAGGGCCACTGATACACGAGTTCAAAGTCTGCATGGATTTACAGTCCATTAGCACTTGGACCTCTCATCCCATTGGTATGGTGATCATGATAGCGTTGGAAGAGTAGGTCTCGTCATCTCGGAACAGTTGAACACTGATGATATATTATTAGTATTGAGGTTACAAATGCAATGGGGTTGTCCAAGATGCGGCCCAGATTCTTAATGTTTTCAACCAATTACATCGTCATTTTGACAAATCACCTATCCTTCTTAGTATGGATATTATTGATTCGGACAATATATTTTTTCCCATCCTTGGTAGAATAATATCAAAAAAATATTGACAAAGTCAGCCATCTTACAATGTTAATTACAAACTATCCTGTAGTCATCAAGTTGGACATCCACTGACCAGCCATAGTCTATTTCATTTTTTCTCGGTCACAAGGCTGGCAACTATATATATCAACAATTACAAGGAAAGTATCAAACTAGAATTATGATCGTCTATTCACTCCTGTCCATGACAAGATTTCCAGCTCCCACTGATTAAATCTCACCTGTTGCATGTTCTTTTTTTGAAGAAAAAAATTCAAAGCACCATTATTGATTCTCTCTCATTTGGCGCTAAACTTTTAACATGAGGCTAAATTACTAAGGGTTCTCAATAAGCTCGACTATAATAACAAGTAGAATCTGGAATAAAGGTGGGAAATCAATATTTAGGACAACAGGACAGACATGAATTCTCCAAACATATTCATGGGATACCTTCCCTGTTATAAACCACAGGGCTGGGATCGGTCAATTCAATTTTTTGTAAATTCCAATATCCTCATTGGCCTATGAAGAAACTTCTATATGATAGTCGAACATTGTAACGTCTTGAGTCGTTCAGGCCATCACCCGCCCTCAAATCATTTTTACCTGCAGCCCCTTTTCATATTTTCATTATTTTCATTCGTTTTCATTATTTGCTATTTACCTACTTTGATGCCCTTTCCAAGCACAGTTTCTCGCTTTGAACAACATGCTGAAATCAGTAAAATTATTAAGCCAAACTCATTTCACTGAACAACGTCGAAGACGCATCAAATCTGACGATCGATGCATGATGGAATGGCGAAATTGACAGAAACAATATGCTCTCCAGAAAATCTTGCCAGGGGAACTAACTCGTTTGTTTAAACATTATCAAACATGGTGGCCGAATGATCTTGGCTCAAATTTATTTCAAAGAAAGAGTATTAATGCATAACGAAAAGTAGGACCCATCCCCATGACTTCTTAAAACTAGTCTGACGGGTAACAAGAAAACAAGTGTCATTAGCCTTAGGCATGTACAGGGCTCACTTTTGCTTGGCTATAATAATACTGTAGTCCGGAATACAGGAGAGAATCAATAGAGGAGAGTAAGACAGATGAGTATTGGTCTATCATATCATGAATGACAGGGATTCTGTCGCCAAAAACATTTACCTTGCCTAGGTTATGATCTAGCTGTCTCGGCAACTGAACCCATCCATCCTAAACTCACAGATAATGGCAATAAACATGGTTCACATTGTAATGGAAGTCGTCGTGAAGAATGGATTATAGAGATACCTGAACCTGGCGATATTAACGTGACGATGAACAGAGAACCAGTAAAGAATCTGTTCTGGCAAGCGAATCTACAACTTTCTTTCCCCGGAGGGAAGGTATCGAGTTCCCGAATCGATCGATAATTTGTCTATCTTTTCCCATTTATCTTTGCGAAGATCTGACAAGCATAACAATTCAGAAGGACCGCGGTTCATTTGGAGATTCCTTGTGATTTATTGAGTAGAAAGGATGAATTGTCAGGAATGCCTGCCAATGGTTATTTAATATTGGTTATCTGAATACTGGCTTTATTGATGTCTTCTGTAGGAGGTTTACATAAATCTTTCTTAAACTAACATCGTTAAACCATATGGTTGCAGGAATATATATGTACACATGTATAACCAGGGTTCCCACATTTTTCTATCGAAGAAAAAAATTCCAAGCACTTTCAAGGTCCCCATGCAATCATCCTTTATTCCAGGACATTCAATCACTCTTTCAGTGTTTACAAATGCTGAGAATACTTGCATATGCAATAGTTCAATGCTCTCAAATGGCAAACAGTGAAAGTAACCAACAACATTTTTGATTAGAAAATAACAGTTCTATCTGTGCTCTGGAAATGCTCTTGAAACACAGGAAGGAAGCAATCACAGATTGCTCAATTGTATGACCCCCCCCCCCCCTTACGCTTTAATCCGACACTGCCCTGCCATTGTTCTGTTGTTTATTGGTTGGTGGAGGCCTAATTTGGATAATTATAAAAATTCTGTTTCTGTCACTTTTTTTGCCATGCCTCACATAATACATATTCCAAGTATCAGCCAACAAGTGATAATACGATGTTTCGATGCAAGATGGTCACCAGGGCTTTCGCCAAATCCGAAAATGTGACCTGGTTATGAGACCTACATTCCTTGGGAGTATATTGTGGTGAAATTATGAAGCAATCAGTGAACTTTGACTTTTGCACCCAATTCACTCTTTTTGGGGAAATTTCATACTTCAGGAGCTATGTTGTCTGCTTTGGAATGTAGAATAACATATAATATAGCCATTTTTCTGGTCCAAATCGGTTATGGACTGAGATCCAGCCTGGACAAATAAATATATCCCATTCACTTAGGTTTAAACAAAGGGCCATAACTCTTGAAAATATAACCGAAAACAGAGAACTTCACGCTGCACATCTATGGGTCGCTGACCACATATCATGCAAATTTCGTACTTGTTCATACAATATTAACCGAGATCGAGCCCTACAAATCCCAATTCACAAAGATTTGAAGGAAAAAGGGCCATAACTCTTGAAAATATAAGCGAAATGTGGAGAAACTTCACGCTGCACAACTACAGGGCACTGACCACACATCCTGCAAATTTCATAATTGTTCATACAATATTAACCGAGATCCAGCCCGGACAAGTCCCAATTCACGGAGAATTCAGGAACAAAGGGCCATAACTCTTGAAAATATAAGCGAAACGTGGAGAAACTTTACGCTGCACAACTGTGGGTCATTGACCACATATCATGCAAATTTCATACTTGTCCATACAATATTAACCAAGATCCAGCCCGGACAAGTCCCATTCACAGAGATTTCAGAAAAAGGGCCATAACTCTTGAAAATTATACCGGAACTCGGAAAAAACTCTACGCTGCACAACTATGAGCCACTGGCCACATTCCATGCAAGTTTCAATCCTGTCCATCAAATATTAACCGAGATATTGCCCGGACAAGAAATTCGGACGGACAGACGGACAGACGGACAGACGGACGGACGGACAGACGGACAGACGGACGGACAAAGCGATCGCTATATGCCCCCCCTCTAGTTAGAGGGGGGGCATAATTATTACATCCAATTAGAATTCACAGATTTTCCGTACTGATAGGCAAAAATGTGGGATTTCAAGGACTTTATATGGGGAATTGGTCATTTTTAAATTAAAGGACTTTCCAGGTTTTCAAGTACACTTGGAAACTTTGATAATTTGTTAAAGTTAACAAGCCGTCTCACTGATATGAAGCGACTTTTCAAGTTTGAAGTTGATCAGTTGAATTGTTCTCAAGGTACATCGCGTTCACAACATGGAAGGATACTAAATGTGTGTGACTGCATTTGAGAAATCCAAGATGACCGATGGCAGCCATCTTGGATTACGCAGCTCAGTGAAAATCAATACAAACCACCATCTCACTGATGTGAAGTGAGTTCCCAAGTTTGAAGTCGATTGGTTGAATTGTTCTCAAGATATCACGTTCACAACACGTGTGGGACGGATGGAAAGAAGGATGGAAAGATGGACGTAAATTAGTACATGTATTTCCAAGTTCGCCCACCCACTTCGTGTGAGAGACAAATATGTAGAACTATAGGGTGAGTAAAAAAAAAATCGACCATAGAGGTCCACGTCTCCCACCAGCAGCACCAGTTATGGTGGACTGCATCCACCATAACTGGTGCTGCTGCTGCGGGGGACGAGGACCTCTATGGTCGACTTTTTTTTGGTCAATAATATCCCATATCATTGAATAGGGGTATGATCCAACAGAAACCATGTTGCTTTTTATGCAGAAAGTGCATTTAGAAACTATCATCGTTAACGGCAGCCATCTTGGATTACGCAGGTAACTGAAAAGCAATCCCAACTGTCCTCTCACCATGTCAAGACACTCTGCAAGTTTGAAGATGATCGGTTCAATGGTTCTTGAGTTATTGGTCAGACAAAAAAAGTTAAAGATCTGACAACGCATGTTGGCTGATGGCAGCCATCTTGGATTACACAGGTAAATGAAAACCAATCCCAACCGTCCCCTCACCGATGTCAAGAAACTCTCCAAGTCTGAAGTCAATCGGTTCAATAGTTCTCGAGTTATTGGTCGGAAAGAAATGTGTAGAGATACAACTGCTGAAATCCAAGATGGCTGATGGCAGCCATCTTGGATTACACAGGTAACTGAAAAGCAATCCCAACTGTCTTCCCACCGAAGTCACGACACTCTGCAAGTTTGAAAACGATCAGTTGAATGGTTCTCGAGTTATTGGTCAGACAAAACTTGTGTAAAGAATGCTGATGGCGGCCATCTTGGATTACACAGGTAAATGAAAAGCAATCCCAGCTGTTCTCTCACCGATGTCAAGGCACTCTCCAAGTTTGAAGTAGATTGGTTCAAAAGTTACCGAGTTATTGGTCGGACAAGAAATGTGTGAAGATCCAACTGCTGACAATCCAAGATGGTTGATGACAGCCATCTTGGATTACACAGATAACTGAAAATTAATCCCAACCGTCCTCTCACCAATGTCAAGACAATCTCCAATTTTGAAGTCGATCAGTTAAATAGTTCCCGAGTTATTGGCCGGACAAGAAATGTGCAAAGATGCAACTGCTGAAATTCAAGAGGGCTGATTGTGGCCATCTTGGATTATGCAGGTAACTGAAAAGCAATCCCAACCATGTCAAGACACCCTGCAAGTTTGAAGTCGATCGGCTCAACGGTTCACGAGTTATTGATCGGACAAGAAATGTGTAACGGAATAATGGAATTGTGGAATAACGGAATTAAGAAATAACGGAATTACGGACGCCCGGTGTTTCTAAGTGCCCCCCCCGCCCCCAACTAATGTGGCGGGGAACAAAAATGTCCACCTGTGGTGTTTGTTCATCGTTCTACAGTTATAAAATTGTTATGAATTTAACTCATGGAAGGGTGCTTAATCTCTGCAATAAATATACATGGCTGTGTCACAAAGAATGTGTTGGTTTTTTGTTGCACAAAAAAGACTTTCTTTTATTAGAATAGCATCCTCATGTAACTTGTAAGAACTTATTCTGGCAGATTTCTGCGAATTTAATTTGGATTTAATCCAGTACCAAGATACTACATGTACCAATACAGAATTATGGTCCTCATGACAATCTTTGATTGAGAATGTGGTTAAACTACAGTTAATTAGAATCAATGAGAACTCCTCAAATATTCACCAGTTCAAATTAATTAGCATAATTAGTGACAAAATATGAAATAGGGCCTGTCCTCGTTTTTTGAATGAAATTCACTTAGGTTTGATAAACAAAGGGCCATAATTCTTGTAAATATAACCGAAAGCAGAGAAACTTTACGCTGCACAATTATGGGGCATTGACCACATATCATGCAAATTTCATACTTGTCCATACAATATTATTACCGAGATCCAGCCCGGACAAGTCCCAACTCACAAAGATTTCAAGAACAAAGGGGCATAACTCTTGAAAATATAAGCGAAATGCGAAGAAATTTCAGAGCACTGACCACATATCATGCAAATTTCATAATTGTCCATACAATATTAACCAAGATCCAGCCCGGACAAGTCCCAATTCACGGAGATTTCATGAACAAAGGGCCATAACTCTTGAAAATATAACCAAAACGCACAGAAACTTCACGCTGCACAACTGATGGGCATTGACCCCATATCATGCAAATTTCATACTTGTCCATACAATATTATTACCGAGATCCAGCCCGGACAAGTCCCAATTCACAAAGATTTGAAGAACAAAGGGCCATAACTCTTGAAAATATATGCAAAACACGGAGAAACTTCATGCTGCACAACTACAGGGCACTGACCACATATCATGCAAATTTCATAATTGTCCATACAATATTAACCAAAATCCAGCCCGGACAAGTCCCAATTCACGGAGATTTCAGGAACAAAGGGCATTAACTCTTGAAAATATAATCGAAACACAGAGAAATTTTACGCTGCACAACTATGGGGCACTGACCACATATCATGCAAATTTCATACTTGTCCATACAATATTAACCAACATCCAGCCCGGACAAGTCCCATTCACAGAGATTTCAGGAACGAAGGGCCATAACTCTTGAAAATATAACTGAAACTCGGAAAAAAAACTCTGCACGCTGCACAACTACGAGGCACTGGCCACATTTCATGCAAGTTTCAATCCTGTCTGTCAAATATTAATCGAGATATTGCACGGACAAGTAATTCGGACGGACGGACAGAAGGACAAAGCGATCGCTATATACCCATAATTATGCTTTCTTACCTAAATAAAATTAACATATTGAAAAGAAATACATGTTGTGCTAAGAACCCTGTTGTCTGAAATGAGAAGTCAAAATCATGAATAAGCTGTAAATGTAACCAGTGCAAAGGCCTATGGTAATTCCGCTAAGAATTCAACTCTAGCTGCTATCAAAATTCAATCACCCCCAAATTTGGGGACTAAATTCAATTGACTGTTCTAATATAATCGATCACTCTCTAAATCATTAAAGTAAAAAAGAAATAATGGATTATCTGCATGATTTTGAGCGTTATTTTTTTTTACACCCTGTTCTAATACATATGATCACCCCCAAATTTTATGACGAGAAATTTCACGTCTTGTGATTGAATTATTGGAGAGATTACCGTACATCAGTAAAACCTGACCAGACACAGAATTACACCCACTTGTAAAATCAAATACCAGTACCGCCATGTTCAACAACAACAACAGAATTACAGTGTCTGTCACGAGAACTTCCCAGCACTGTCTACCCTGATTATGTAACGTTTTGAGCCAGTCACATTACATGCTCCTAATGAAACAATCATCAACTTCATAAAACCATAAATATTTGTAAGAAAAACTTTCAACATCTGTCATTATATATCTATGTGACTGGAAAGTATATTGTGGTCAATCTTATGCAACTGCATGTATAATCTGGACTTGTCACTTGAAGACACATGGCTAAAGATCTGTCTGTGTATACATTAGACCAGAATATTTCAGTAATGGAAGGAATCTTGATTTTTGGATCTGTAAATTGCATCACGGGAACGCATCACCTTTCCCGCTATTAATGTTACATTCGGGTCAAGCTATCAATCGGAAAAATTGTGTTGATTCCCAAAAATTAGCTCACACAGAACCGACATGAAACCAGAACTATCAGTTCCATGAAATTTTCTGGCCTGTTCACATATGATAGCAAAATATCAGAATTCAATCGATTTCTATCAACCTCATATGACCTCCAAATAAAAATTGTTAAAATAGTCCTGGGCTTTCCATTCAACGGTTAATCACATATTTGATTGACTGAAGTTCTCAGGAGAATGAACTCATCCTATATAAAATGCATGAAATAATTCCGGATGATTTAACCCCAGAGAAAGCTCACTCTCTGCGGCTCCGATCTTGAGATTTAAGAACGAGCCGTCAAACCCTCATCAATGTAACCATTACAGTCAATATTTGACATCAAATACTCTGACTGCCTGACCAGCTGGGCACAGGGTGATCTTTTGACCAAAATGTATTCACATGAGTCGGTCATTGATTTCTCTTGCTCTTAAGCTCAAACTGTCACTGTTAAAATATCTGAGAAAATTTAACCGTGTGGTGTGAGAGCAAACATGATTTTTGACCAGTTTGATTGAGTACGGTAAATTCTTTGTAAATTCAGTCACTCTACAATCTACATGTACAGAGACTAACATTTAATCTTCCTCCAAATTATGGATTGAGAATTGGAACACATCCTGGAGAAAGTATACACTGTGCAGGGGTCAAAATAAAAACCTATCTCTGACAGTTACTTTTTGTATGAGTTGGAAAAATAAGGTACCTGTCAAAAAAAAAAAAAAAAATGAAAAAATAATAAACTATTCACAGTTAATTCATTTTTGACCATAAATCTTTCTACCTGAATGCCGGAAACTGCCATGGTAGAGTGAATAATGCACTATGAATTGGACACAAATTAAAATAATTTAATATATCAATAGCTCAACTTAACTTAATGAAAAGTTGCATGTTTTCTATGTTATTTGTTGTACTTTTGTAAATGTTGTGTATTGCCGTGTGTATGCCTGAGAAATCAATAAAATATCAATTAAAAAAAATTTAAAAATTAAACTAATCAGGCCTTCAAGTACTGGAATATTTTTCCCCCATTTATGCAACATTACAAAACACAAATTCTCATTATTTCGTATCATTTGAATGCTCAGGCCAAACTTAACCACATTCTTACCTGTCAACTGAGACAGGTAACTCTTTGTTTTCTGGGTAACAATATCTTAGAGGCATTTGAACAAATCTACCCTGTGTTCCAAAATCATTATCTATCAACTCAAGGGTAGAGGGGCAGGGATTCATAGACGTCCGTTTTTACTACCGTTAAATGGTAGAAAAAAAATGTCAAAAACTGAATATAGACAGCAAAAAACTCAAAAGTACATGTACGTTTTGGACAAGAAATACTCAATGTTTTTGACGAAAACTCAATACTCGAACTGGTGCAAATTATTTCAGTGATGTGAAAATCATCGCCGATCCTTCGACAATTTGCGAGTTCTGCGAAACGTACACAAACGGAAGTGGCGGTTTTCACATGTTTTGCTGACGTAATGCGCTAACTAAACCTCGGAGACCTTTGCTCGATTATTTTTTGGGAGCCTCGAATACTCTCTGTAATGGTTCCCGACTGGCGCCGAAGGTATGAGTGTATTCTCCTTCGCTCGGCTGCTGGTGCACAGCTACCTACGTTAAACCCAACAGACGGAAACAGTCTATATGAAGGAATTGAATGCTAGCTGGCGGTCTGCAGACGAAAAGTACACGAGGGTGAAAATGAAACCTGGGTCATTTTAGATATCATTTAGCAGATGAATTTGATTCGGATTCGTTCATAATTAGAATGACAAACAATTTTCCCTAAAGACAGAACATCGGGCAAAGTAGAATCAAGCGGTAGGAAATTTATGAAAATAAAAATGGATCGTTTCTGTATGATACCCGTCATGAACAACAACAACAACGCGGTCTAGCACTTTACGTTGAGAACATGCATTTCTTCAGAAGTCGGTTTATTTGAGGTCTAGATTTTAACTTTAACGGCATTGCATTTCTTGTTTATGTCCGTGACTCTTGAATTTTCGTTGGTAATTTTTATCTTTCACTAAAAACCATCCTGGTATAAAATGAGAAAATGTGGTACAAAAATATCTGGAATTTCCTTATTTTTTTTAATGTTTTTGCGTATCTCATATAAATCCATAGCCTAGTCTTTATATAAAGGTTCATTAATAACAATTGTTGATTTACTGCTTGTCAGGGAATGCAGCAGGTGGCCAGATTTTTATTTATTTTTTTTTTTTTTATGATTATTTTTTTTTGCAATGCAGATAATTCCAATATTTGTTTCATATGCAGTACAAAGATACAAATGAAATAAAATTAAGAGTATATACTTACCACTTACCAAACATGTTTAGGTTGAATACTGCTCATCAATGGAGATAATCACTCGCCTGAACTAATTTGTGCTATTATATGTGTGCTAACCACCCTCCTCAGAATAAATGAGGCGATTTCAATTTTTCTCATTGAGAAGTTTACATCTAGTTGTGCAGTAACTAGCACTAGTGAAAATGGCAACTGGTCACGAAATGCTTGGTTCTACAAATTTGGATTCTTTGGATTCTCGCAAACTAAGCCACTAAGAATCCAACTGGATTCTCGCAAAATTTTGCGAAATTCTACCCCTGCAGTTCCTTTGTTCTGAAGTTCGACAGCAGCCATGCGATGGACGTAAAGTAGAAGTCTGAGTTCAAGACATCATTCTGCTTGACAGCTGCTACATCTTACGTGAAAATCCGCTGATGATGTAAGGATTTTATAGCGTCTCTTGCAAGCGTTATATGATAATTATCTTTGAATGTTTATGATAGTTTGTGATCTCTTACCGCTGTTGGTGTTGCTACAAACACGAGGTCCAAAAAAATGAAATCTATAAGTGAGCAAGTTACAATACGGAACATGTGTTTTTTTGTCATTCAGATGACCATTATCCAAATCACATTAGATAGCTCACATTAATACTACAGAAACTATTTGTTCATATCTTAATTGGTAGGGTGGTAAAAACATTCAAAAACTCAATATCAACTTGTGGGTGGGCCGTAAAAACTTGGAAAAACTCAATTTGAGCATAAAAAGAACTCAATATTTTATAGTGGGTAGTAAAAATTTGGACTTCTATGAATCCCTGAGGGGTGGTGAAGAGATCGAAGAGGGTTAATCACAAAATATATTTCTTTGAGTTGGGGGGGGGGGAGGAAGTAAGGTGCACAGAGTAAGAAAATCAAACTCAACAGAATGTCAAAAATGCTGGGCAAAAGAAACATCCTAATAACAGATTATCATGTGTAATAAATGTGTAACAAAGATGTAGATGTGTACAATCTGGGTCACTGATTGGACAATAAATTTTGGTGATTGATATCAAACTCAGCATAATAGAATAATGTTTTAGCTGTCAATAACATCCCTGTACTTATTGTGATCAAAAAATGTAATTACATCAATGATCATATACTGAATACATATATACATACAATAGCCTAGTGAAGTGTGGGAAGATTTTTGCTTCAATCACGTTAATAGACTAGTAGATCTATACGTGATGAGTAGCGCAATAAACATATTGTATTGTATTGCATGAAGATACATGTTCAGACACACAGAATGATGTGGGAGAGCTTCGGCTTCGATGAACATAGAGAGTATAGCTGTGGAAAGGGAACAAATGGTTTCTGAATGAAAAAGTCACAGAAATGGCCCATGGAGCTGAATATCAGCCAATCAGCTTCCCCCGAGGGCAGAGAAAACATCTCGATCTTGACACGCTGGCAAATTTTACCGTCACAAGGGAGCGCAGACTGGGAGATAGTTAATTTAACCAGACTTTTCGTTGCCTTACACTCTAGCCTGCCTTCGCACCAATTTACGTTCATCATTCATGAGGCGCCCCGTGGTCCCCTTGTCCATCGTGCCGGGCCATCAAGATGGATCAATCTTATACCAGCCAGTCAGAGTTATTGATTTTCTTCGCCCCGGAATAGCAAGATCTCCGTCGCCAAATACTTCATTTCAATTGGGGAAGCCAAGAGGACCCCTCCTTGTAACCGCGGCTTCACTGTACACACGTACTGACACCACCAGACCATGGCAGCCGTTCAACTACGCCAAACGCGTCAAGGAATTTCCACCGACTGGTGATCTATTGACCTGCTTTGATCAACATTAACCTCTGTGGTTAGCCTCTTTTACAAGCACTACGAGTCACACATCCTGCGACTGTCAGCAAGCAGCCAGGCATCATACATGTAGCTTTTTGGGAGAAATGTGCCACTATATTTAACCATGATAACAGCCGCTAGCTAATATCAGAAATTCTGTGAATGAGTGATGTCTGAAAGTGGCTGAGCATATTGTACAAGGACATGTGGTGTTGAAGGAGACAACTACAGTATTGTAGGGAAATACCAGATCAGCCAAGCTTTAAAAACACAATCTGTCGGACAATGGTATTCAGCAAACAGGCTATTATTATTAACAAGATAGACTGGCCTGTGGTCCCCACTTTGGACCATGTGATGGTTAGATGGACCAGTCTTACATCCCATATGAGGAGGTGTTGTTATAACAGAAGCTATTAAAGGTAGACCAGCTCTCGGAATGAGAGGGACAGCTCTGAGACACCAATGACAACTGTTACTACTATAAAAGACAACAAAGGTGTTCATTGTCTAAATCTTCGTGCAGATGCCCATGACAATATCCCGAGGCCTGTCCATCACTCTGACAGTGACCATTCCAAGGCAGGAAACTGGCGATTTCACTACAGCGAGAGGTGATGAAGTGCAGGAAGTTAGGGCTATTGTTTCTCAGTGTTTATATCGTATCCGTATTTGGCATGTTTATTATCTTCGCCGCGTTGGACCATCAAGACGGTCTGACCAGTCGCCATTTGCCGTGGGGGGTTCTAGTTCAGGCGCCGCCACGTCAGGTTCAGTGCACGGTGTACGAGTCACAAAGAGCTTCCCTGAAATACATCCGACTGGACAATCGTATTCAGGTAATTTCTGCATTTTATGACACCCGCCTCGAAAAATCCAATTTCATTCGATCAATTCTTGTGGTGCTTGGGAAATTTGGTCTGCCAAAACTATTTTGTACAGTTACTGTTGTGAATGCTTCAGATCCGCTTTATGCAGTAACAAATTTCACCTCCAAAGGGAGTCTTTACGAATTTAACGAAAACCACGAAAGGCGATTCGGTGGTCACCTACTTTCGTGCCCAATACCAAAATCGATGATTTTAGTGAGTTGTCAGATGCACCTAAAGACGGTATCAAGAAGATCGAGAAATAGGACTGCTGTGATTCCATTGACTATCATTCCAAGGGAAAGAAATCAACCAAAGTACAAAATTTCCGTGTGCGTGCCCCCATTGTGGGGTCATGTCAAACCAGCCCAAATTGTGGAGTTTGTGGAAATACTGAAACTCATGGGCGTGGAACATTTCCAGTTTTATGTGATGCAGAATAATCGTTATATTTATTTCCCAAATGAAGAGATGGTTAGACCCTATTTGCAATACTATAAAGAAACGGGCTATGCAACGGTAACCTCCTGGTCACTGCCGTCAAAAAGTCCAATGGAAATTTGGTACTATGGACAAGTCTTAGCCATTCATGACTGTCTTTATAATCATATGGGCAGAAGTGAGTTTGTAGCATTTAATGATATCGACGAAATAATGGTGCCAAAAGTGTCCAAGGATTGGAGAGGTATGCTGGATTACTTACAAAACAACACCAACAGCAGCCACTGTGGGTATCGTGTAGAAATGTCTTTTTTCCCTCCAATGCCCGTCAAAGGCCCCGTTATAATGAACAGTGTTTTTAGATCGGCCAAGACGACGGATATAAGAACTAAGTGCGTGGTGCGACCAGAAAGAATATTCGAAATGGGAATTCATCATATTAGTAAACAGCTCGTGGAAGAATGGGCGCCCGTACAGGTGCCGGATAAGGTGGCGCTAATCCATCATTATCGTCAGTGTGATTCCATGTTTGGTATGAACTGTGGGATGCTCACAGAAGACAGGACCTTGCTACGGCACCAGAAACAGTTCACGAAAAACTATAACAGTGTATTACAGAGCATCAAGAAATTGAAACTACAAGAAAGAAATAACAAAATGAGACCAAAGACACAACCAATTATCATGCCTATAGAAATATAAGAATATGTGGACATTTTTAATACCCGATGTTATGTTCATTTTTATGTTTGAATCCTCTAATCATTCGATGACAGGAAGTGAAATTTTCCACCATAATGGCAACAGGGGATGATCATATTTACTAGAATAGAAAGTTGACAAAATGGTTCAAAATACTATAGATAATCCATCAGTTCGTCATTATTTTAATGAATCTGCTAATTTATTAGAATAATTGATTAAATTTTGTTCGCAAAATTGGGGGTGATTGAATTTCAATAGAGTGATTGAATTAGGGCGATAGAAGACTTACTGTAGTTTTATTAATTACATGTGCTGTATTAAGGTTCATGGTAAGTTCTCTCTGATTCAATTTTGTAATGTACTAGCATGAAAGGTGTGTTTGATGCTCATCCGTTGTGGGTAGACTGGAATTTGAGAGTAGAGAGAGAGGGGAAAAAAAATACAAATTCATTTTGATACTGAATACAAATGGGTACAAAGCTCAAATATATTTCATGTACTATGATTACTACGTAAAACTTGTAGAAACTTACTAAGTCGCCAAATTTCAAATTGATTTGTGGTGATGTTTCCAGGTAAATCCTAACATCATCAAACAAATTGACATTTCCATGTTGATCCTAACATTATTGTCAAACCAATTGACATTTCAAAGTTCATCCTAACATCAATGTCAAACCAATCAATATTTTGAAGTTGATCCTATCATTATTGTCAAACCAACTGAAGTTTTGAAGCTGATCCTAACATCATTGTCAAACAAAATGATATTTCGATATTGATCCTAACATCATTGTCAAACCAAATGACATTTC
The DNA here is from genome assembly GCA_036873755.1 of Hanleya hanleyi. Classification (NCBI taxonomy): domain Eukaryota; kingdom Metazoa; phylum Mollusca; class Polyplacophora; order Lepidopleurida; family Hanleyidae; genus Hanleya; species Hanleya hanleyi. Next base: position 59,293 of record JAVTVY010036892.1, read on the forward strand.
AATGTTGATCCTAACATTATTGTCAAACCAATTGCCATTTCAATGTTGATCTTAACATTATCGACAAACCAATTGAAATTTCAATGTTGATCTTAACATTATCGACAAACCAATTGAAATTTCAATGTTAATCCTAACGTCATCGTCAAATTAATTGACATTTCGATGTTGATCCTAACATGTTCCACTGGAAAAACAGGATAAATTAAGTAGCATACAGTGTTACATGTAGCACAAAATAATTGTTTTTAATAGAGGAAGAATAATTCAGCCATCAGCAGGAATCCAGGAAAAATGGTCCCCCCCCCCCGCCGCGCCTGCATCTTAAACTGAAACTTCAAACAATAGATGACCGACCTTCAACATGTGTATTACAGCATCTGACGTCTCATATGGAATGTTACAGATTACATAGAAGTCATTATAACACCAAGACAAGCTAGTCTTGTGCTAAGGGCCTGTGCCAGGTGACCACTGATATTTACAGGATCGAACATCCATCCAAACAGCAGCACTTTGGCTTTGTTGACAACTGTCTCAAGGATATGTGTCGAGAGCTAATGTAAAGCGTGCTATTTACACAGAACAATGGCACAGATCAGTGACATTTACATAAAGCTCCACGAACAATGTGCAGTTGAATGTTACTGAAATAATGTTAAATACTTGCTAAGCCACAAAAATATGTGACACTTTTATAGGCCCTGAAATAATATACAAATATGTGACACTTTTATAGGCCCTGAAATAATATACAAATATGTGACACTTTTATAGGCCCTGAAATAATATACAAATATGTGACACTTTTATAGGCCCTGAAATAATATACAAATTGATAGGTATAGGAAATTGTAATATTGCTTTCAAAAATATTTCTCTCCTGAATAGGACATTATATTTGTGAGAGTGTGATTTCTTAAGCCAAGGATCTGCAAGAAATATTGAACATTCTTCTGGATTGTATTTCTTATTAAATACATGTACATGTATGACAATTACTACCTGCAAAATTTGAATCAGTGAGAACAAAACCAGCCATCCTTAAAATAAATCCATGAAGTATGTGAGGGGCTGACCTTTTGCCATATTCCGGCAAATGTCTACAACTGACTGTTCAGATTGAAACTACAAATATATTTTGCTGTGAGTGAAATGATGGATCAAATTATCATGGGATTGGTTAATGCATGATTCAACCCCCCCCCCCAAAAATAAAGATTTGGGATCTTTTGTGAGAGAAACTATAGGTATGACTGAATTAGCCTATAGGATTATGATTCTGACATACTCGGTGCCATAATTGCACCCAAGGAGCAGAAAACAATAAACCTTTCTGGAGAGGGGAAATATTTGACAAATGCTGTCAAGTGATGCTGGCACGTGCCATCAAATGGCAGCAGGGTACTAGGTATAATTTTTGTCACATTTTCTCCACTGACCATACTGGCTAGAACAATAAACAGGAGACTATATTTTAAGGACACATATGTTCAGGGTCTTATAGTACAACCCCTGTTATCATCTAACTAGATTATATTTGTATAGTATTTTGCTTTTTTTCTGCACATTCCTTCAGACTGTACACCACAAACGGAGAACATTTTCCAATCCTGCCCCCTCCCCACCTCCAAAATACATTTGCTGCTTAAGATGGTCAATTTAGTCTACATGTGCAGGCAACAAACAAATGAAATGTGCAAACAGTCAAACTCATATGCCTCTGCCTACATAATCAGTGAATGCAATATAACTGAATTATGGCAGACGTTAAGGTTTTCTGTTCAGTTGAACGGAGGCTATAAGAAAGAAGCATCATAATATGTTCTTGGAATATAGATGGAAAATTAGGTAAGTAGTACCTGAAAAAATTTACGTTCAATTATTTTTTTAGCACATGGTCAAAATACCATACTGGAATAGATGAAGAAAATCAACAAAGTTTAACTCTGGTAATTTTGGCAAAATTCAATAATATTTCAGCTCATGAATAGGATATGCACACCTCCAAATCGAATTAAACATGTCTGCAAAGTTTCAGAAGCATCCAGCAAAAACTGTAGCACTAGTTGATTCAGAACATGGTCTATATACTGGAATAGATGCACAAAATTGGTCCAAAACATCATAAATATGACAAAAATTAATAGGCCATCTCATAAATAAGACATGCACATGTTCAAAGGATGTTAAACAGGTCTACAAAGTTTCAGAGAAAAACTGGGGGATTACACAAGAACATGGTCAATATACAGGAATAGAGAATAAATCTGATAAGAATTTACATTTTGTCTCACAAATACGATGTAGCAGTTGTACATCTTCAAAGCATGTTTAACAAGCCTGCAAAGTTTTAAGAACATGCAGTCAAAATTCTAGCACTAGTTGATTATACAATTAGGTGAGACGGACGGACGGACGGACGGACGGACGGATGGAAGGACAGATAGACACTTAATGCCTCCCAGCTACTCCATAGTGGAGGCATAAAAACAAATTTATACTTTGTACATCATTAAGATCTGTTTAATGGTGGAATTAAATAATACCAATTACTATCTGTGATTGCCACTTCCTGTTCGTCAGTTTTTCAGAGTTGACCAATCAACTGACAGAATTAGGATTTCCAGCTTATCTTCTGTTCCTATTGTGCAAGTCTCCACATGTTAGTACAATAAGTAATAATGATATTACAATAAGTAATATCTTAAAATAAAATTACCACAAAACCTTCAGCTTAAATGTTTCCACTAAAGGCGGCAGGGCATAAATGTAGGAAAAGATCAGGCATGAAACCATTCAATTAAAAAAAGGACAGGACAAACAGGGTTATCCAGTCTGTCTGAACAAACTCATCCACCACTGAAATATCGTGTACATGTAACATGCCATTTTATTGCAAGCAGAACTAATCTCTCTAATAATTCAATCACAGTAAAGTGAAATTCCACAGCATAAAATCTGGGAGTGATCAAATTTATTAGAACTGGTAATGGAGAAAAAAGGTTCAAAATCATGCAGATAATACATTATTTCTTCGTATCAAAGATTTTAGCGAATGATAAAATTTCTTGGAACCACTGATTGAAATTTGTCCCCAAATTCGAAGATGAATGTTGATAAAGGAATTGAATTATTAAAGAGATTATGATTCATGTATTGCAAAATGGGACTATGGGAATTCATTATTTCTAGACTATAACACAACAGGCATACATACATGTATACATGTAAAAACTTGGTTTTCGATATCTGTGATATCGATTTGCAAACCCAATCATTCATGTGGAAGCTAAATTTGATAAAATACATGAAATAAAGAAAAAAATTATCAGGATAAGAAGGAGAAAACATAATAAAGTTACGGATGTATTGATGTATCGATCAGTCGTAAAATAGAAAATGTGATGGACGAAAAATAAATTGATAAACTAGCAAAAAGCGATGAAAGGGGTATGAAGACAGGAAATGGATGATTAATTTTGGTATGAGAAAAATAAAATTGGAAAGAAAATCTATATTGTGAGAGAACAGACTAGAGAAGGCCTATTAGATTTAGCTAACTGCAATTGTAGCGCCAACTTTTTTCATTGAGTTTCGCGTTCCATCCGCTGTGGCAGACGGGGAACGCCATCTGCACAAATCAAATAAATCGGGTTTCTAATGATGTTCGTATCCTGCCTGGACAGTTTATCTCTTCTCAGAATTGATTGGAGGGAAGCAGGAATTTGATCCCCTGTCTTAAGTAAGGGTCGGAATTTGTCGGGGGCCCAATCTACCAATGAATCAACAATACATCATTTCTCTCCTTTATGGAATTCAATTTTTAATGCGGAAGTTGAAATGTACGCCACAGCTTTGTCGCCATTGCTATACACACTTTCTTGCCGGTTGCTAATATCATGGCAAAATGTGGGAAGATTTATCGCAATTACACCACTGGAATAATGATGAGTACATCTGTATTGTAATACAGTGAAACCTGTGTTTACCAACCATGCTTCCGACCAGATTATAGTGTCAGTATACTGACAGGATTCTGGTTTATCAAGGTTCAAAATACTTTAAATTTAAGTATTGGGATCCAAGATAATGTCAGTATTTAGAGGTTGGTCAGTTTATCTGGGTGTCAGTATTCAAAGGTTTTATTGAGAGCTTGTCTGGTTCTAAATGTAGAGTAACCTGCAGCAGAACATGTATACCCAACATCCACGGTAACAAATTTATTTTTACCAATACACAATTAGTCGTAAATGTCCAACTGTTAGCTTCATCCATACTAATTACTGCCACCCCATGCGTTCACTGGCTAAAGTGCCGCCAATGTGGCAAGTGATGTTAGAAACGTTAACTTCGACAAGTCTTACTGCTGCATTTGATGAGAGTCAAACTCAGACGTTTGATCGATAGACATGATAGAACTTTAGCAGCTTGATTCCTCAGCGACAAACAACTCACTCATCTGTGATCAGGAAACAATATGTATGCACATCACATTATAGCACGAATAACAGTCAGAGTATAAACAGGTATACATTTTGTCCTGTAATATTACCACACGAAGAACAAAAACATATAATTTCAACCCAATTCTTCCTGAAATCAGGGTTAGGTACCTGTTTTTTCATCATTTCTGTGACAATCTTTTTCGTACACTGTCAGGGTCGAAGCTGCACAAAATTCCGATGCAATGGGTACATGTAGCAGAGATAGTTTGGGTGTGGAGCGTACCATCAGTGAAGCAGATTAACTTATCAGATTGAGAGAGAAGTACCTCTCACCTCTCTAACATGTAGGTAGAAAGGTTGATTTTGTTTAATAATTTTGATTTATTCATTGTACTCCAAAATCTTCAGGCGACTTAGGTTGAATACTTTGTTTTTGTCTGGCTGAAACATCATTTAGTTTGCTGAATTTCTGTGTGAGGTGAATACCTGTTTTCACAGTTTCAATCCACCTTTTTTCATAAGCAATCTGATTAAAATCAGACCTAAAAAGAACACTCCCCATCACCAAGACTAGGGTTTCTGCGTTCATAGGCCTGGCTATCGACAGATCAAGGTCACAGGCATACCATACCTCATGCTGCGTCGAGGGGCGACAGGTGTACGATAAGGAAAGTAAAACTCCTCTTCCCTTTTTTTTTAGCTTATTTCATCAGATCTCTAGAAACAATGATGATGTTCAATTAACAAATAAAATTTAGATGTATCTTTCGATATTTCATAATGTATCGAGGCATAAAATCATGAGGTCAACCTGCCTCTCCCGATGCAGCTTTGGTCTGAGCTTGCGGTTAGGCCATCTCAGGTTGTTAAGTGGAGGCAATAACGGGTGTACGATATGGAAAGTACATCTCATCTTCTCACATGTATTTTAACTCATTCTTCAGACGAATATTTTATTCTTTGTCTATGAATGATGATGTTACATGTAAATTATCATAAATAAAATTTATATATATCGATTAAGAACATTTCTCTGTGCATAAAATCACGAGGTAAACCTGTCTCCCCCAAAGCAGCTGTGGTCTGAGCTTGACGTTTCAAACATACATCCCAAGGCGGGGGTGAAGCTACTGTGATTGGTCAGCACTCAGAACAGGGAAACAGGAGTGTTGTCCGCAGATCTCTTTGAGTGACAAGTAAGATGGGGAGCAGTTTTGCAGATCTGGTTTAATCAGATTGTTTCAAAAGCTGGTAATTTATTACAGTTCTGACAAGCACTCATGTATTCATACAATTATTTCTGTTCCCATAACCTGCTCCCAAATTTCTCAATGTAACATATGAGACAGCGCTATTAAAACTTGTCAAAGGGATCGGTGATCAGGGAATTGCCTGGGATTAGTCTGAACGGAGGACAAACTCGTAATCACACTTCAAAGTATGTTTTGTCGAACTCCATCAAAATTTCTCAGAAGGCATCATTGACCCTCGACCGCTCTCATATCCTGCTACAATTATTGGTCGCCTCAGGTTATTGTCCACATGGGACGGCGAGAGGAAATCTCCAGCCACGACCAGATGTTTCCCCAAAAGGAGAGTCTTCAATGATTCAGGACAATAGGTCAATCGAAGCTACAGTTTACCTTAGTCGTAACGGCCCTCCTACGAGATCTCCCGGTACCAGTACATACAATGGTCCACCGTCCAAGTGGAATTATTGGTCTGAGTGCTGTTACTTCAAGGAGATGAGCAAACAAATTTATATCTATATGTACATAATAAATTGCCGTCAGAATCAATGCCAGGGTTTATCATGATCTAATAGACAGATAAAAGCACATTCCACATAAATGTAGATACATGTATGTGATACAAAAAAACATTTATATAGCTGTTATATGCTATCTATGTAATACTAGTCAGAATTGTTACCGTATAACCAATTACTTTTCATCTTCAACCATACATATACAAGCATTTCAATTTTATGATATTATATCATGAACAGTGACTACAAAAATCGAGATAATGACAGGCCAAGAACATTGACAGACAAGGCAGACACACTGGCTGCCAAGGCCAAGAACAGTGACTGAGAAGATCATAAACATGTGACTGAGAAGATCAGGAACAGTGACTGAGAGATCAGGAACAATGGCTGAGAAGATCAGGAACACTGACAAGATCAGGAACAGTGACTGACAAGATCAGGAACAATGACTGAGAAGATCAGGAACACTGACAAGATCAGGAACACTGACAAGATCAGGAACAGTGACTGACAAGACCAGGAACAGTGACTGAAAAGATCAGGAACAATGACTGACAAGATCAGGAACAATGACTGACAAGATCAGGAACAGTGACTGACAAGATCAGGAACAATGACTGACAAGATCAGGAACAGTGACTGACAAGATCAGGAACAATGACTGAGAAGATCAGGAACACTGACAGACAAGATCAGGAACAGGGACTGAAAAGATCCGGAACAATGACTGACAAGATCAGGAACAGTGACTGACAAGATCAAGTAACGCCGACTGACAAGATCAGGAACAGGAACAATGACTGCCAAGATCAGGAACAATGACCGACAAGATCAGGAACAGTGACTGACAAGACCTGGGACAGTGACTGACAAGGCTGGGAGCAGTGACTGACAAGGCCGGAAACAGTGACTGACAAGGCTGGAAACTGAATAACAAGGCCGGGAACAGTGACTGACAAGGCCGGGAACAGTGACTGACAAGGCCGGGAACAGTAACTGACAAGGCCGGGAACAGTGGATGACAAGGCCGGGAACAGTGACTGACAAGGCCAGGAACAGTGACTGACAAGGCCAGGAACAGTGACTGACAAGGTCAGGAACAGAGACTGAAAAGGCCAGGAATTGTGGCTGACAAGGCCAGGAACAGTGACTGACAGAGCCAGGAACAGTGATTGACAATGTCAGGAATTGTGACTGACAAGACCAGGAACAGTGACTGCCAGAGCCAGGAACAGTGGCTGACAAGGCCAGGAATTGTGACTGACAAGGCCAGGAATTGTGACTGACAAGATCAGGAACAGTGACTGACAAGATCAGGAACACTGTCTGAGAAGATCAGGAACACTACTGAGAAGATCAGGAACAATGACGGACAAGACCAGGAACAGTGACTGAGAAGATCAAGTAACACTGACTGACAAGATCAGGAACAGGGACTCATAAGATCCGGAACAATGACTGACAAGATCAGGAACAATGACCGACAAGATCAGGAACAGTGACTGACAAGGCCCAGGACAGTGACTGACAAGGCTGAGAACAGTGACTGACAAGGCCGGGAACAGTGGCTGACAAGGCCGGAAACTGAAGTACAAGGCCAGGAACAGTGACTGACAAGGCCAGGAACAGTGATTGACAAGGCCGGGAAAAGTGACTGACAAGGCCGGGAAAAGTGACTGACAAGGCCAAGAACAGTAACTGACAAGGTCAGGAACAGTGAATAACAAGGCCGGGAACAGTGACTGACAAGGCCGGGAACAGTGACTGACAAGGCCAGGAACAGTGAATGACAAGGCCAGGAACAGTGAATGACAAGGCCGGCAACAGTGACTGACAAGGCCGGGAAAAGTGACTGACAAGGCCGGGAAAAGTGACTGACAAGGCCGGGAACAGTGACTGACAAGGCCAGGAACAGTGACTGACAAGGCCGGGAAAAGTGACTGACAAGGCCGGGAAAAGTGACTGACAAGGCCACAGTGACTGACAAGGCCGGGAACAGTGACTGACAAGGACAGGAACAGTGACTGACAAGGTCAGGAACAGTGACTGACAAGGCCAGGAACAGTGACTGACAAGGCCAGGAACAGTGGCTGACAAGGTCAGGAACAGTAAATAACAAGGCCGGAACAGTGACTGACAAGGCCGGGAAAAGTGACTGACAAGGCTGGGAACAGTGACTGACAAGGCCAGGAACAGTGACTGACAAGGCCAGGAACAGTGAATAACAAGGCCGGGAACAGTGACTGACAAGGCCGGGAACAGTGACTGACAAGGCCAGGAACAGTGACTGACAAGGTCAGGAAAAGTGACTGACAGAGCCAGGAACAGTGATTGACAAGGCCAGGAACAGTGACTGACAGGGCAATGATCAGCGACCATCATGGCCAGGGACAGTGACTGACAGTGTCAGGAACAGTGACCATCACGACCAGGGTCTGACAAGGCCAGGATCAGTGACCAGCATCGCCAGGGACAGTGACTGACAAGGTCAGGATCAGTGACTAGCATGACCAGGGATAGTGACTGACAAGGTCAGGATCATTGACCAGCATGGACAGGGACAGTGACTAACCAGCAAGGCCAGGGACAGTGACTGACAAGATCAGGATCAGCATGGACAGGGACAGAGACTTGACAGGATCACTGACTGGCATGACCAGGGACAGTGACTGACAAATTCCGGATCAGTGACTAGCATGACCAGGGATAGTGACTGACAAGGTCAGGATTAGTGATCAGCATGGACAGGGACAGTGACTGACCAGCATGGCCAGGGACAGTGACTGACAAGGTCAGGATTAGTGACCAGCATGGACAGGGACAGTGACTGATCAGCATGGCCAGGGACAGTGACTTGACAAGGTCAGGATCAGTGGCCAGCATGGACAAGGGCAATGACTTGACGAGGTCAGGATCAGGGAGCAGCATGAACAGGGACAGTGAATGAAAAGCCCAGGATCATTGACCAGCATGGTCAGGGACAGTGACTGACAAGAGCAAAAAATTTCTAGCTGGTCTAACTGTATATTGTGAAGGCATACATGTCTTTACATTGTACTAGTCTATAAGCACTGGCACTGATTCTCAATGACTTTATCCATCTGAAATATTGGTCCCAATTCCCCGAAGTATCACCCCAGACAGTTCTCCAATGTTTACCTTCAGGCTATAATCATTGGGTGTGTATACACATTTAGAGAGAACTGTCTCCGAGGGGTTCTTATTGATGACAAAGGATCAGCTTTCAGCAAACACCTCACCCTTTCAAACTAGGTCCATTAGGTTATTGAGAGTTCTCTCCCATGTGACTTGATATCAAATCAGTCATTTGACAGAATTCCACCACAGCCACTATTCACATTCCTCTGATGTTTCAAGACATAATATAGCCTTACATTCATATGATATTCTGAGGGACAGTAGAAGCCAATCCGGCTTTTGCACATTATTGAGAGAACAAAGAGCCAGCCTGACTTCAGCTGTTTCTATCAGCTTAAACAAGAAAATATTATGAGGTTATGGAAGTAGTGATGCATCGGTCACAAATTGGAAAATGCGTGGAATATAAATAAATTGATAAATTGACAAAAAGCAATAAAAGGAAAATTAAAGAGAATGGTAATACTGTTATGAAGATAGGAAATGGATGATCAATTTTGCTGTGTGAAAAATAAATCGAAAGAAAAATCTATATTTTGCGAGGAAAGACCTATATTACGGTAATTCCCCTAATAAATCGATCACCGGAAGTGATATTTGAGGTGGTAAAACACAGGATGATCGATTTATTGCAAATGATTGAAAAGTGGCAATTCTCGAGAGTCGGGTATTTAGCGAATGAATCAGCAAGGGTCCAGTTTCTAACACCGCATCTTTGAAAACTGCCAGCGTATAATTGACTTGTCTGAAATTCTACTCAAGTGACCAGGGGTTTGATTAAATACAATTCAGCTAAATGGAGTTTGTGAAGAGCATATTGAGCTGAATTACCTAGTTATCCCTCAGACAACTTTGGCTGAATGTTTCATAAACAACAAAGTCTTTGTAAAGGGAGACTACTCTGTTTCCTTTCACTGGAAAATATGTGCAATGGTCTTGGAAATCCTTTCCAAGATTAGAAGTTCCAGACTTCAATTAAACAGTTGGAAGTTCATATGATGAGTCTGTGATAGGTCTAGACAAAAATGCTACATATGGTCTTATTACGTCTATCACTGTTTTCTTTTCACTGACACATCAACAAGGGCATGTTTTTTTTATCGCGAGTGTGGTAATTCTTTTTACCAACTGGATCTACTGAAAATCGGGGGTGATTGAATTATTACAACTTCCGATCATATTTTTCTCCAAAAATCGTGGGTGATCGATTTCCGATAGGGTAATCAATTTATTAGAGGAATTACCGTACACACAACTGGAAATGTAGCGCCAACTTTTTTCATTGAGTTTCTTCTGTCCTAGCAGATGGGGGAGACCTAGCTATATTACACACAACTGCAAATGTAGCACCAACTTTTTTCATTGAGTTTCGTCTGTCCAGCCAGTAGCAGTTGGGGGAGACCTACATTACACACAACTGCCAATGTAGCGCCAACTTTTTTCAATGAGTTTCGTCTGCCCAGTCAGTAGCAGATGTGGGAGACCTATATTAGACACAACTGCAAATGTAGCGCCAACTTTTTTCATTGAGTTTCGTCTGCCCAGCCAGTAGCAGATGGAGAATGGCAGCTGATCAAATAAATCAGGTTTCTAATGCTGTCATATCCTGCCTGCACATTTATGGAAGAATTTGATCCCTGTCTTAAGTTAGGGCCAGTAGTTGTCAGGGCTCAAGCTACCAGTGAATCACAATCCATCATTTCTCCCCATTATGAAATTCAATTTTGAACGAGGAAGCGGACACGCCACACTTTTGCTGACATGCGTCAAATACTTTCTTGCAGGTTGCTATGGTCAAGTAACATGATATGGATAGATTTAATGGAATTACAAAACTGGAATATTGATGGGAGCTCTGTATGATTGGAACACATGAATCAGGGCTGGTCAGTTTCTGCAGGTACATGTACAGCAACTTTATAAGATATTATATACCAAGCATTTATGGTTATTTCTCCGAATCCGACAATTGTTTAATAGTAGCATGCATACTAATTACTGCCGCCCCATGCGTCCACTGGCGAAAGTGCGTCCAGTATTGCGAGTAATGTTTGACACTTTGACAAATCTTTGCTTGATGCGGGTCGAACTCAGACATATGATGGATGGAACTTCATCAGTATGATCAGCTTGGTTCCTCACAGACAAACAATTCACTTGGAAATTCAAGAAATTGTATGTGTACACATATAGCACCAATAACATCCGGATAAATCTCGGGTTTGCACTATAATTCAAGTTAATCCTTAGACTATACTATCTTTCCTCAAAAGCAACGGGCAGTGCACAGACATGTGACCGAGCCCATGAATCGCTTTGCAATATCTTTAGCCTGTATACTTAATCAGTGATACCTGGAATGTTAACTCAACTGTCTTTTATTTTCATATACATGTACATGTAGTAGGAAAATCTGATCCATATTGATCACATTTACACCGGTTACCAAATAGTTAAAAACCTGTCCTATGTTAAAGAGATAGGGGATAGACCAGGAAACTGTACCAGAACTCATGCTATCGGGGCAAAATAACATTGTCTAAGGATTTACGCAGGAAAGAAGTAATCAGAGATATTGTTCTGTTCTGTATTGGTCCGTGGAGGCCTAATTTGGATAATTATAGAAATTCTGTTTCAGTCACTTTTTTCGCCATGCCTCGCCTAATACATATTCCAAGTATCAAGTCGATCGACCAACAAGTGATAATACAATGTTTTGATGTGAGATGGTCGCCGGGGCTTACGCCAAACCCAACAAGAGCCCAAGGGGCTTCAATATACGCCCGTATATCTGGAATTACATTGATCCAAATTTCAAGGTTGTTTAATAGCCTTGATTCCAATTGGTAGCTAGCAATCCAGAGAAAGGTTTACAATTTTGTGCTTCTGAGAATGTAACATATATCACATCTTATATTGAATGATAAACTAAAATGAGCTTAACTCTTGGTAACTAGTTGACCTTGGAGCAAGAGCCGAGAGCTCACATATCCCACACTGAAATCGACAATATAGTCAAACACAAGAAAATAGTAGTTTTCCTGCAAATGGATTACTCTCAGACCAGAAAAAGGAAGAAGGAAGTGATGAAGTAAACCTTTGTTTTTGAGTTAATATTATAACAGGTATGATGGTCATAAAAGGACTCCTCTCCCCGTTAAATTAGAAAATGCATGGTTTTTATTTCACAACAGTTCAACTAAATGTAGCTGTTTCAAACACGGCAGGCAATTCCACAGGCCAAACGTCATATACATGTAGGGGAGAGAACTCTGAATATTCCAACCTAACATGTATAGTCAGCTAAACTTGATTCAGTTTTGGGGGACTGTGACCTTGACCTTTGACAAATTGATGTATGGCTCCTCTTTGCCATGAGAGTAAGATATACTCAAAGTTTGGTACCAATCAATACCTTGAAACTAGAGATATCGCATGGACAACAAATGCTAACGGTTGAATGGACAGAACCCAACATCGCATTACATGAACTCGTCTTCGACAGGCAAATGTAACTTTTAATGATTTCCTGATTTTGGGATCACAGTGACCTTGACCTTTGACCTTGACCTAAATTTTAGTACACGACACATCGTCTTCCCTCGATGTATCAATGGACACAAAAAAAATCATGATTTTTATGAATTTCATGATTTTGAGGGTCACAGTGACCTTGACGTTCGGCATTGACCTACATTTTGGTATGTGACACATGTCCCCCTAATGTATCTACTGACACAAAAAAAAGTATTTTTTAATGATTTCTTGATTCTGGAGTCACAGTGACCTTGACTATTGACATTGACCTACATTTTTGTATGCGACACATCGCGTCCCCCTAATGTATCTACTGACAAAAAAAGAGTTATTTTTAATAATTTCTCAATGGACTAAAAAAATCATGACTTTTAACAATTTCACGATTTTGGGGTCACAGTGACCTTGACCTTTATACCTTGACCTACATTTTGATATATGACACATCGTGTCCCCCTAATATATCTACTGACACAAAGAAATATTATTTTTAATAATTTCCTGATTTTGGGGTCACAGTGACCTTTGATCTTCGACCTTGACCTACATTTTGGTATGCAACACTTCATTTCCCCCTATTTGAATCCACTCACAAAAAATTAGAAATTTTTAACGATTTCCTGATTTTTCGATCACACTGACCTTTGACCTCTGACCTTGACCTACATTTAATATGCTACACATCGTTCCCCTCCTAGGGCATCCACTCACCAAAAATTAGAACTGTAGATAGAAAACTGTCAACGATCAATGATTTCATGATTTTTGGCAAGTGACCTTTGACCTCTAACCTCGACCTCAATTTTAGTACGCGACACATCGTCTCCACCTAGCGTATCCACTCACAAAAAACTGCAACTGTGGATAGAAAACGTTCACAGATATAGAACGGACACGAACACTTCAGTGATTTTCTGTTTTTTAGGCCAGTGACCTTTGACCTGTGACCTCGACCTTCATTTTGGCACGCGACACATCGTCTCCCCGTAGGGTATCCACTCACCAAAAATTGGAGCTGTAGATAGGAAACTGTCCCAGATATAGACTGGACACGACAACCGGACAGACGGACGGAAACCGCCATCACATAATACGTCCGCCTTTTGGCGGGCGAATAAAAATGTGACCTGCTTATGAGACCTACATTTCTTGGAGTATATTATGGTGAAGTTATAAATCGATCAGTGAACTTTGAATTTTGCACCCAATTCACCATTTTTGAGTCAATTTCATACTTCGGGAACTATGTGGTCTGCGTTAAAGCTCGATCAATACTTGGATGGGTGACCGAGTGCTGTACTAGCTGGGCTGATCAGTGTTCAGGGTAATAGGAACTGTGAGCACTCTCGTGTTCTGGCACATGTAGGCACCATCGTGATATGACTGAAACAAAGTTGAAAATGACATTAAACCGTACTACTCACTCGCTTTGGAATGTAGAATAACATAATCCAAATCGGTTAATTGAAAAAAGGGTGATTTTAATTGGTCGATCAAGGCCTAATATCACAACTCTGCTTCAGTCACTTTCTTCACCTTGATTTAATTGTATAATGTATATCCCAAGTATCAAGTTGATCAGTCAACAAGTAACAGAGGAGAATATCTGGCCACCAAATCGTTCATTAAATCAAATGAATAGCTTATGTATTAACTGAGACTGAAAAGTTTGTTGTAAGATAAGTGGTTGTTGTTGCTGGAGCTATTATCTTGGATTCAACGGGAATCTTTTGAAATCGTGACAGGTGATGTAACATGATCACCATTCACGCAACATGCTAGAAAACGTTACCACATATCGATCGAGAAGAGAAGCCAGTGTTTGGCATCTAGGAAATAATATCAATTTTACACGTATGTATACATGATAGCACCAAAGCAATTCATGGGCTGGGTAAACATGGACATTAATTTTCTGTCATTTTCGGTGAATTCGAGTCCACAGTTTAGAACTGTGGAATCCCAAATATTAACCGAGATATTGCACGGACAAGAAACCCGGACGGACAGACGGACAAAGCGCTTTACTCGGCACAACTACAAGGCACTGACCTCATATCATGCAAACTTCATGCTTATCCATACAATATGGACCGAGATCCAGCCTGGACAAATATATATATCCCATTCACTAAGGTTTGAGGAACAAAGGGCCATAACTCTTGAAAATATAACCGAACCGCAGAGAAACTTCACGCTGCACAACTATGGGGCATTGACCACATATCATGCAAATTTCATAATTGTCCATACAATATGAACCAAGATCCAGCCCAGACAAGTCCCAATTCACAAAGATTTCAAGAACAAAGGGCCATAACTCTTGAAAATATAAGCGAAATGCGGAAAAACTTCTTGTTGCACAACTATAGGGCACTGACCACATATCATGCAAATTTCATACTTGTCCATACAATATTAACAAAGATCCAACCCGGACAAGTCCCATTCACAGAGATTTCAGGAACTAAGGGGCCGTACCTCTTGAAAATATAACCGAAACAAAGAAAAATCTCTACGCTGCACAACTACGAGGCACTGGTCACATTTCATGAAGTTTCAATCCTGTCCATCAAATATTAACCGAGATATTGCATGAACAAGAAATTCGCACCGACAGATGAACAGAACGACGGACAGACGGCACTACGGACAAAGCGATCGCTATATGCCTAGGATTATAGTGCAAACCACAGGGATTAGGCACAGATATCATATTAGTGTGACTTACTGAACAATGAACCAAAATATATAATATCAATTCCTCCTGAAATAAGAATTTAGTTATGTTCAAGCAAACGTTTTCATGAACCATTTTATTTCCACACAGTGTGAACTATCAGTCTCAACGCTTCACCAGAGGAGTAGTATGGGTGCAGTGTTTAGCATCCACTAGAGGACACGTTACATAATCAAACACTCTGAAAGTTCTGATTCTGTATTTGCAGAAGAATGCGATGTTGACATTTTTTAAAGATTTTCGTTTATATTTTCATATATTGTAGGCAGAATACATTGTAGGTTCTACTGATATTCAATCTTGATAACAAATGGATTTTTGAATACTTGTCTAACAAAACTCCTCTTGTTATAACAGCAGAAGCATACTTTATTTTGTCCAATATTTCATGTACCAATATTTCATATTTCATGTTCGCATGAGCTCAATAACCATTTTTAAATTCAATTTAAGGCACGCCTTTTTTCAGTCGTTGGAAATTTATTTCAATTTTGACAAGCGCAGGCATTATTGATATTTCCGTTACCATGACCTGCTCCCAAATTTCTGAATGTAAATCTTTTTAAAAAATTGTCCAAGCGATCGGTGATCTGGAAATTGTCTGGGATTAATCTGAATGGAGGACAAACTCGTAATCACACTTCAGAGTATGTTTTGTCGAACTCAATCAAAATCTCTCAGAAGGCATTATTGATCCTCAACCACTCTCATATCCTCCTACAATTATTGGTCGCCTCGGGTTATTGTCCACATCTGATGGTGGGAGGAAATCTCCAGCCATGACCAGATGCTTCCCCAAAAGGAGAGAGTCTTCGATGATGCGGGACAATAGATCAATCCAAGTTACGGTTTACCCTAGTAATAATGGCCCTACAATGAGATCTCCTGGTACTGATACATACAATGGTCCACCGTCAGAGTGGAATTATGGGTCTGAGTGATACGACTTCAAGGAAATGAGCAAACAATTTGTATCTATATGTACATATTATAAATTCTTATTGTCATCAGAATCAATGCCAAGTTATCGTGGTTTAACAGACAGATAAAATCACATTTCAAATAAATGTAAATCTATATCATTATGATATCAAAATCTTTCATAAAAGCATTGTCAACTGCATCTATGTAGTACAATTCAGAATTATTATCAATCAAGTTTCAATTCTAATGATGTACTGTAATTTATAGAACATGGATTGAAAAGACAAAACATATTGACAGACAAGGCTAGGAACCCTGGCTGACAAGGATAGGAACTATGATTGACAAGGCCTGAAACTGTGATTGACAAGGCCAGGAACAGTGACTGACAAAGTCAGGAACAGTAACTGGCAAAGCCAGAATCAGTGACAGACAAGACCAGAATCAGTGACAGACAAGGCCAGGATCAGTGACAGACAAGGCCACAAGCATTGACTGACAAGGCCAGGAACAGCGACTGATAAGGCCAGAAACAGTGACTGACTAGGCCAGCAACAGTGACCACCATGGCCAGGAACATTGACTGACACAATCAGGATCAGTGACCATCATCGCCAGGGACAGTGACCAGCATGGCCAGGGACAGTGACTGATACAGTCAGGATCAGTGACCAGCATGGCCAGGGACAGTGACTGACACAGTCAGGTTCAGTGACCAGCATGGACAGGGACAGTGACTGACACAGCCAGGAGCAGTGACCAGCATGACCAGGGACAGTGACTGACACAGTCAGGATCAGTGACCAGCATGACGAGGGACAGTGACTGACACAGTCAGGATCAGTGACCAGCATGGCCAGGGACAGTGACTGACAGTCAGGATCAGTGACCAGCATGACCAGGGACAGTGACTGACAGTCAGGATCAGTGACCAGCATGGCCAGCGACAGTGACTGACACAGTCAGGATCAGTGACCAGCATGGACAGGGACAGTGACTGACACAGTCAGGATTGGTGACCAGCATGGCCAGGGGCATTGACTGACACGGTCAGGATCAGTGACCGACAGGGACAGTCACTGACATGGTCAGGATTGGTGACCAGCATGGCCAGGGACAGTGACTGACACGGTCAGGATCTGTGATCAGCATGGCCAGGGGCATTGACTGAAAAGGCCAGGATCACGGACTAGCAAGGGCAGTGACTGACAAGGCCAGGAACAGTAACCATCATGGCCAGGGACAGTCACTGACATTGTCAGGATTGGTGACCAGCATGGCCAGGGACAGTGACTGACACGGTCAGGATCTGTGATCAGCATGGCCAGGGACATTGACTGAAAAGGCCAGGATCACTGACTAGCAAGGGCAGTGACTGACAAGGCCAGGAACAGTAACAATAATGGCCAGGGACAGTGACTGACACGGTCAGGATCGGTGACCAGCATGGCCAGGGATAGTGATTAACAAACCCAGGAACAGTGACTCTCAAGGCCAGAACCACTGACTAGCAAGGACAGTGACTGACAAGGCCAGGATCGTTGACTAGCAAGGACACTGACTGACAAGGCCAGGATCATTGACTAGCAAGGACAGTAACTGACAAGGCCAGGATCATTGACTAGCAAGGACAGTGACTGACAAGGCCAGGATCATTTATTTATTTATTTATTTATTTATTATTTGTTCATAGAAAGAATCAACAGACACGAGGTCCAGTAACAGACTCCCATACAACGCTATATACAGTGCAACATACAATATAAAATACAACTGTGCAAAATTATAACAAGTGTGGCTCAAATTAGTTTTAAAATATGTATAGGGCAGCATTTAAGATTTCTATACAAGGTAAAAAACTTATTTACATGTAAATGCAATCACTATCGACATAAAAATGTAAATATATGCATCTTTTAAAATGAGTAAATGATCAGTGATTATCATGACCAGGGACAGTGACTGACGAGGCCAGGATCAGTGACCAGCATGACCAAGGACTATGACTGACAAATCCAGGATCATTGACTGACAAGATCAAGATCAGTGATCATCATGGCCAGGGACAGTGGCTGACCGAGGCCAGGATCATTGACTAGCAAGGACAGTGGCGGACAGGGCCAGGATCACTGACTAGCAAGGACAGGGACTGACAAGGCCAGGATGAGTGACCAGCATGACCAGGGACAGAATCAGACAAGAGCAAAAACATTCTTTTCCAGCTGGTCTGAGTGTAGATATAGTGAAGGCAGACATGTATGTTTTTACAAGTACTAGTCCATAAGGCCTAGTGGAATAAATCTTTGGTTTCCCGTTACCCGACCGACCCTATGTATTTGGCGCCGACCCTAATTTTTTTTTCTGACCATTCCAAACAAGGGAGACAATCACTGCTCAAAAGTAGTGTTCAGAGTTATCGCCACTTGAAAAAAAGCGCCCTCTACGCACAGGAAGCATGGCGTCCTCGCTGGTGTGTGTGCTGAAACATAGTTGTCGCCAAACATCGGGGAATGGATCGGTTGATCGCCGGTTCGTTTCCTGTCCGGTAGCGGATACAGTCAACGAACTGGTAGCTAAACTATCCCGAGACTGTGAACACGTCAGATTATCGTGTTCATCGCAGGAAGTCGGCCCGTGGACATCAATTTCAGATGCGACTGTACAAGTGTCCACGTTGGTGAATCTGTTCGGGTGCCGATTTTTCCGACTGGAATGTGGATTTTGATGTTCACTCATTTCCTTGCCATTCAACTATATCTTCCGAAGTGCAGAATGAAAAAAGTAATCGATATATGAATTGGTGAATGAATTATTATTGCGGTTTTCTTCAAACTTTGAATACTAATAATAAAACAAACAAAAAATTTTTTGGCAAAAAAAAAAAAAAAGCCTACCTACCTACCCTAGTGAATTATCCAGTCGTAACGGGAAACCAAAATATTATTCCACTTGGCCTAACTACTGGCACTGGTTATCAATGACTATCCATCTGAAATATTGGTCCCAATTCCCCAAATTATCATCCCAGACAGTTCCCCAATGTTTACCTTCAGGCTATAATGATTTGATGTGTACACACATTCAGAGGGAACTCCCGAGGGATCCTTATTGATGACACATGATCACCTTTCAGCGGACACCTCATCAAATCACACCAAATCTGGTAGGTGATCGAGAGTTATCTCCCCTGTGACTTGATATCAAATCAGTCATTTTGACAGAAGGGGATTTAACGTTAACGTAATTGCATCTCGTTGATTCCCTAATTAAGTCTAGACTTCCATATTTCGGCAAGAAGTACTTTAATTCAAGTGCTACAACCTGACAAACTTCTTGATTTTTGCCCATCTAGATTTTGAGTTCTGCGCGCTCGTACAAATGACGTAATAATTTTGGCTTTTTCCCCAGCTTTCAGAAAGCGGTGCACAGGCACCCAAATAGTCCCTCTTAGCAACACAGTATTACGCATTGAGTTAAAATCAAACTCACAGAAAAACCAAACACACATAGCATACTCCAATTACCTACAACTGGCCTTCAATTATTCGTCGCAAAAGAGACTGGAAAAAATATTGAAAACAATTCACTTCTCTGGCAGAGGTTACCTAAAGGGGTTAACGGATCGGGACAATTTTTTTTAGTGGTCTCAGCCCATAATTCCTCCACAGCCTCTGTTTACATTGGATGAATCTCTCTAATGTTACAAGACATATATAGCCTTACATTTACAAGAGCCTGCCTGTGCAGTGACCTGTAGCTTCAGCTGTTTCTATCAGCTTAAACAACAAAACATTATGAGGTTATGGAAGTACTGATGCATCAATCACAAAGTGGAAAATGTGTGGAATCCGAATATAAATAAATTGATAAACTGACAAGAAGCGATGAAAGAAAAATTAAAGAGAATGGTAATACTGGTATGAAGACAGGAAATGGGTGATTAATTTTGCTGTGAGAAAATAAATTGAAAGAAAATCTATAGTTTGAGAGGACAGCCCAGGGAAGAACTATATATATTACACATAACTGCAAATGTAGCACCAACTTTTTTTATTGACTTTTGTTTGTCCAGCCAGTAGCAGATGGGGGAAGACTTATATTACACACAACTGCAAATGTAGCGTTAACTGTTTTCATTGAGTTTCTTCTGCCCAGCCAGTAGCAGACGGAGAATGCCAGCTGCTCAAATAAATCCGTTTTCTAATACTGTCATATCCTGCCTACATATTTATCTTCTCTCATAATTGATTGGAAGGCAAAAGAAATTCTTCACTGGTAATGATGGGAACTTGATATGATCAGGATACATGTACATGAATCAGGGCTTGTCAGTTTCCTCATGTACAGCAAATTGGAGCTGAAACTATATACCCAGCATGCCACTATTTCACAATGCACAACTAGTGCAAAATTAATGGTAATATCTTCGACAACTACTAGCAGCATGCATGCATGCTAACAACTGCTGCGCCATGCGTCCAATGATGAAAATGCCTCTAGTGCTGCGAGTAATGTTAGAAACTTTGACAAGTCTTCCATTTGTGTTTGATGGGGGTAATACTCAGACCATTCTCCCAATGTCAGAGACAGTGTCCTAAACTGTTGGCGTAACACCCTCTGACTGCATTGTGCAGCAAAATGAGGCATGCATGCGCATTCGGTCTGTATCGAATATGATCGACACAGGGACCATGTATCTGCATATGAGAGAGATGAAAAGCATCCAGTATATCTTGTAAAACAATTAGTGTTATGCTAAATTATTACACAAGAACACACTGTACATCATCTTGTTTGGCCCACTCCGCTCCTTTTATAAGCAGACAATGCTGATTGGTCAAAAGCCAGGCGCACAAAAGTTGCGTGCCATGATTTTAACCCCAGTGCAATCAGAGGGTATATCTGACAGTACGGTGTATACAATCTGATGCAATGAGAATGCACTCAAGACATATGATCGACGGAACTTCAGCAGCTTGGCGCCTCATACATGTCAAAGCCAAACAATTCACTTATCTGTGACCAGGAAATTGTATGTAGCACCAATAACATGCGGAACAATTAAAGGTGAACTGCAAAGCTTTTAATTTTATCTAAAATGTTGCTTATATACAGGGTTCGTACACCTTGAAGGCCCCAGTTTTCAAGGCCATTTCAAGATCTTTTCAAGGTAATAATTCCTGTTTTCAAGGTATACACTTTTTATGTAATAAAGAAATACAGACAAATTTTCAGAGTTTTCTTACCTTTTTTTACAACCAGTATCCAATGATACATAGACGTTTACTAATGTCTTGCTGAGATATTATTGTTCATACATAACATTGTCATACATTGACGATACGCTGCCTATTAAATGTCAAATATGACACTTACGTTAAAGATGTGTGATAGTCTGATGTTTCTGTCACATTAAAATGTATATGATGTCTTGTGGATAGCTTATTTTTTTACACACTGTCACCCATGTGGCGTTCTCTGAGCCTTGTAGTCCGTAATTGGGCTACTGGTCCTCGTGATCCATCTTAAATTTTCCATACCGCTGATATGTGTTTTGCCACGCATGTGGGAAGTCCAGGCTGACTCGCCCATTTTGCCGACGTCAATATCTTTCTTACACACAGCACACACATCTTTGCGTTTATCTGCATGCTGGCAAAGCCAGTACTTATACTTGTCATCCTTTAGCCAATTTGTATTGAAAAGGCACACCATTTCCACAATTTGTATTTAGCAGATGATGTTCAATGTCAAAAACGAAACAATTTTCAAAAGCCGCCAAAAATCACTTCGTTCTGCTGGACCTATCGGAAACCCGAAAAATATTCATTCGGCATGAAAACTCAATGGAAATCTGAGGGTTCGCGATGTAGCGGGCCCACGTGATCAGGTGACATTATATATATATTCTTTGCGCAGAAGCGGTGACAGAGATTCAAACAGTCGGGAACCCTCCGCTCACTTACGAGAGCATACTTCAAGTGAGGTTTCTGATTTCCAAGGAGAACCTGTATACCGTAGATAGTCTCCCTTTACACAGTGTGACAACCATTTGAGAAAATAATCTTACGGTCATAATCGGGGCTTATTTTTGCTAACGGATGACAAAGGGCAATTCAACATTCATTCACAACTCTCAACTTTACAGAATTGACAACAACATGCTAAGAATTCCCATTTTCAAGGCCTTTTCAAGGTACATGACCCGATTTCTCATTTTTCAAGGCATTTCAAGGCCTTGAATTTTAAATTGTCATTTTCAAGGCAATTCAAGATTTTCAAGGTAGTGTGCGAACCATGTATATACATCTTGTCTTATGCGACATAACTTTTATACGTTTTTGGGGCAAATATATTTAGCAAAATTGTACTAATAACAATATTTAAGTTATCCTGTTATAAATCCGTCTTGAAAACTTGCATCGCTCGTCTCTCTTGATTTGTAGAACGTTATAGCAGTCTCCTTCATTCAAGTTTTATTTAAATGTGACGTCATGCTATGTCGGATGAATGAGTGAGGACCACTATAACGTCATGACGCTCCAAAAACAACGGGAGGCAAGTGATGACGTTTTTAAAAGTTCTGGCTCTCGTTTTCAGTTATGACTTCTCATATACCCCAAATAAAACAATAACCCACAGAACTATTACCACACATATTTGTAACAACTACAGAAATTCTTGTTTTATGATATTTTAACAGAACATGGGAAAGCTTTTCAGTTCACCTTTAAGCACAGATACTCGTGTAGCTCTGCAGATTTATCAAACAAAGAATAAAAAATATATATATACTCAATTTCTCCTGAAATAGGAATCAAAACAGGAAATTCAAGAAAATGTCATTTTTGTGAACCATTTTATTTGCACACAGTATTAGGCTCAGCTCTCGGCCTCAAAGCTTCATCAGTGGAGTAGTATCATGGACATAGAGTGTTTAACATCCACTGGAGAGAGGACATGTTACATAATCAAACGGACTGAAATTTCCAGGTTTTTTATGATAACAAGGATCCAAGTATTGACATTTTAACGTTTTTCGTTCAACCTGTCATCTGCATCTGGATAGCCATGTTGATATTCAATCTTAATCACAAATTGGAATTGATTTTTGAATTCTTGTTTAACATGAGGCAGCACCTAAATGGTGCAACAACCCCTCAGCCAGACAGTTTTAGTCAGTGTATATTGGTACACAATGAATGAAAAATGCATATGTAAAGGCCTGAAAGATTTGGTTGTATGCAGAAGATGCTTTAGCACTGGCTTGTAAAAGATTAAAATATGATAAATTCAGTGTGGGATGTTGGATGCATTGGAGAACTATAATAAATAATTTGACATATCACGCGTGACAAAAATATGGAGGAAGAACAAAAATATTCTAAACAAAAACAAGAGGCTTCAAGCCTTTCTTGCTTTGAACCCTAATAATAATCTGAACAATAATACATGTACTAAGTCTTCCAATTTTCAGTGGGAACCAACTAATATAGAGTTTTTGATAGGAATATGGAGCCGCGCATCTAAAACCCCTCGGCTCTGGGTGCCAGCCATTCACCATCTATTCAATTTGAATCATACTACTTTGAAAACATCAGGAACATCAAGCAGTCAAGTGACAAATATACAGATTATCAAAAAACTTGCAATCAGAAATGGCCGCAACGTTTTCTGTCCAATCAGAGATACCGGCAGTCATTACTTGTCTCTTGACGTATCAATGATGTATACCAAGCATCATACTGAACACTTGGACAGTATCAAAGGATATATAGATCATCAATGATTTTACATAAATTGAAAATGGCTGCCAAGGTTTCCATCCAATCAGAGAAAACTGTTTAGTCATTCATTTTTAGTCTTTTTTAGTGATGATGTATACAAAGTCTTGCATCAAACACTTGAACAGTACCAGAGGTCAGGGGTTATTTTAGACACTTTTCCTTTATATAACTCAATTTCAAAAAGATGAAAAACTCAATTTTTCGGCGCGCCTACGGCGCGCAAAATAAACAACAAAACTCAATTTTTTCAGGTTTTTCATCGCATGCAGTCTGGAAACTCAATTTTTTTATCTTTTTAGTAGGACACTTACAATAAATAAATTCGCGACAATTTTTCATCGTGTCAGTAATGTTATGAAGCTCATCAAGCAAAGTTGCGTGTCATACATAGCTGCATACAAGTTTGTTTGCTATCCAACTGTGATTGGCCGATTATATTTTGGCTAAAGATGTTAAGTAGAAATACTTCCCTCAGAGATAGCTTCATTTAATTAAAAAATGAGCGCGAATAAAACAAGAGAGTTTTAAAATCCAAGTTATCTCGGGAAGTTCTATTTGGTCGATTATTTTGGGGGTGGGGGAGAGTACTTTAGCTCTGGATTGTGATAGGTCAAAGGTGAAAATATTTTCCCTACAAATAGCTTACTTTAGTTTAAAAATCTATACTTATAGTCAAGAAATAAAAATTGTCCCTTGTCCATTTCCATGAGTTAAGCAATCCTAGACAAAGTTGGTGGTTGAGTATTGTAAGTGTCTGGGTATTTGTAAGTGACAGGAAAGAAATGAAGAAATAAATGGCAATAAAAATGTTAATAAGAGACGTAAAAAATAAAACAATGGTGGTTGTGAAGTTTTGTGGATTTCACGAAAAAAATCCAATGCTGCTTGGTAAATGCAGATAAATGGCCAAAAATTGCAAATTAAACTCAATATGCACCCTATTTTGTAGTATGTGGTGTGGGACTTGTTTACAAAACATACTGGGGTTTCAGAAATTTCCATCGGGCAGAAATAAAATTATTCATAAAAACGTATATTTTGTATGTTATAGCATATGCCCCCGCATGTAGATCCACAGTTGCGCAGGAGAGTGTGGATCTTTTGTTTTTACACCAATCTGCATTGCTCACTTTGTGTATTTATTCCCAAATGGTACATCAGCTGTATTTTGGGGAATGTCTGTTTTGTTCGTTCCTTGTTTCTGGGGAAACGTCTTTCAACGTCACACGCATCCAAGTGAAATGTTGACGGAGATAGAAAATGCCATCCTCTCCCAGGGTGCTTTGCGCTACGCTGCATTTACCCCTGTAGGGGTCTCGCCATTTTTTACAGGATTCTTGTAAAACCAAGAACTGTTCTATCTGACTGTTTTACTGATCACAAAATGTATATTTATCTCGAAATACACTAAACAGTTATTCAGTGTATGCCAAAACGCCAGTTTCACACAGTTTGAAGGCAGCTTTTTGACAGATTACCGTAAAACTATATGTTGCGGAAATATATATCGGTGAGAAGCGACTGATATCACCCGCCCAGTTAGACGGTCGCCATGTTCGTTCACTGTGGCAACAGATGACCTCGGGTCAACTCCGGCACAGTCCGTGAGACCCTTACAGCGCTACATGGAGAGGCGCAAAGCAGAACGTAATGGATGCCTGGTAGAGCTTGAGAAAATGCTTGCCCGTTGTCTTGGTTCCGGAGATTGACGGACAGCGTGTCTCGGAGACCAGACTCATAAGCCACAGCAGTATGACAGCAGTGGTTCCCGAGTGGACTAAAAAGGGGACGTAACTTTGAAATATCAAAATGGCGGACTAGTTCGATCGTCGAAAACGTGGCCGAACAATTTGCTTTGAAATGAGAAACGTTCAGGACAATGTCTTTATCGGACCTATACGACTGAAATGAGAACAGTTCAAGACCAGACGTCCTTATCGGAGCTATACGATTGAATAATAAAGGTACACAAGTTATCTGTCTGCACATCAGTTACAAATCCTGAGTGCTTATCTCGACTCGAGTGGCGTGGCTGGTCACACGTTTTTTTTTTTCTTTCTCGCGGGGGTTTTGGGGGAGGGGGACGGGATAACAGACGACGAAACTCAGTTTAGATTACTCAGAAACTCAATTTATTTCGTAGAAACTCAATTTTTCGCGCGCCTTCGGCGCGTAAATTCTCAAAATTTTAGAAAACTCAATTTTCGGCAATAAAACTCAATTTACAAAATTTTGCAAAAACTCAATTTGTAATTGTTTTTCATCGTGGTTACCACGATGAAAAAAGTGTCTAGAAAAACCCCTGAGAGGTATATAGATTTTGCATAAATTAAAGATGGCAATCAAGTTTTCCACCTAATCAGACAAATTGGTTGTCATTAATTGTAAGATCTTGATGTATCGATGATTTATAGTTTCATATGAAGCACTAAAATGGTATATAGATCATTAATGATTTTGCATAAATTAAAATGGTCACCAAGATTTCTGCCCAATCAGAGAAACCAGTTCTGTCATTCATCGTAAGTCTCTTGATGCAATGATGATGTATATCAAATGTTACATCGAGCACTTGGAACGGTATCAGAGATAGAGATCATTAATGATTTTGCATAAATTAAAGATGGCTGCCTATCCTTCCCGTCATTCAGAGGAACTGATGTGGTTATTCATCGATGTGGTTACATCGATGCTGTATACCAAGTTTCATATAGAACACTTAAATGGTATCAGAGATATCATTAAAAATTTTGCATAAATTAAAGATGGCCACCAAGATTTCCGCCCAATCAGAGAAACCAGTTCTGTCATTCATAATAAGTCTGTTGATGCATCGATGATGTTTACCAAATTTTACATCGAGCACTTGAACGGTATCAGAGATAGAGATCATTAATGATTTTGCATAAATTAAAAATGGCCGGCCATCCTTCCCGCCTCTCAGAAAAACTGATGTGGTTATTCATTGCAAGTCTCTTGATACATCGATGCTGAATACCAAGTTTCGTATAGAACACTTCAATGGTATCAGAGAAATACATCATTAAAGATTCTGCATAAATTAAAGATGGCCGCCAAGGCTTTCACCCAATCAGGGAAACTGGTTTGGTCATTCCTTTAAAGTTTCTTGATGTATCGATAATCTATACCAAGTTTCACACTGAACAGCGAAATGGTTTCCTAGATACACAAGATTCATGGTTTCGCATAAATTAAAGATGGCTGCCAAAGTTTCCACCCAATCGGGTCCACATTCAATAGGGTTCTGGGTCACAAACACATGGATGTGCACAGCAAGTTTGGTGTGCCTAGGGTAAGTCGTTCTAAAGGTATCTTGGTAACGAGAAAGCTGTTACGGTTTCGCATAAATTAAAGATGGCCGCCAAAGTTTATAACCAATCGGGTCGAGATTCAATAGGCTTGTGGTTGACCACCCAACAATCCTGCATACCAAATTTGAAGTCTCGAGACGCAGCGGTTTGGCTTCTAGACCGGTCACAAGAATTGTTGACGAATTATCCGTGACGTTGCCATGGAAACCGCAAAATTAATCCCAAATTACCCAAATTCGATAGGCTTGTGACTGACCACCCAACAACAGGGTTCTTACTCTTTCACAGTTATGAAATTCCATGACTTTCCATGACTTTTTTGGACAAATTCCATGACCTTTTACTGTATTTTTTTTACCGAAAACGTGATTTTTCCGGACCCGCGAACTTCATTTCGTCGAGTGTCGCGTGTTGTCTGTGAAATTGCCAGAATCTTCCATCAGTGCATCAGTTTTCATTTTACTATTTAGAAATTATTTTATTTAATCAGACCCCATTAACAATATTGATAAAACGGATTTATTGCTTTCTTGATTCTCTTTATTATATTATTCCATGTGAATTTCTACTTTTTCTGAGTAATTCCACTTAAGAGTAGCTTCCCGTTAAAGTTTTACAAATTTTACTAACACGAATTACCTCCCCTGGCTGTTGACAAGGCTTCGTTGACATCGTGCATATATTATTATTAAAAGAAATTTCACTTCACCTGTCGAAGTGCCACTTGCACTAGAGGAAGCGGTAGGCGTTGCTACACTGTCATCTTTATCACTGGTTGTAGTGGTTCTCTTGAATACTGACAACGTCATCGATACGTTCTTCGTTGCAACCGCATGCTTCTTGCTGCCCATGTGGCTTTTGGCAGCTGCCACACCCATGTTAGAAATATCAAAGCTTTTCTGGCAAACCTTGCAGCCGGCCTCGCCAGGGGTCTTCCCACGTTCGAGCCACTGCCGATAATTCTCGTTACGCAGCCACGATGGTCGAAAGGAGCACTTTCCTGTCATTGTTTCACACGGTTGCGTTTTCCGTTTTCCGTCCTTCCCGCTTCAGGATCTGCGCGCCATTTTCCTCACAAATGCATCCTGGGAGTTTAGGGGAATTCCAAGCCCAGTTATCTCCCCTGATGGAAGATTCTGGCAATTTCACAGACAACACACGACATTCGACGAAATGAAGTTTGCGGGTCCGGGAAAATACGCTTTCGGAAAAAAAAATACAGAGAAATATTGACATTGACCTGGCGGACATTTTCAAGTTTCATTTGATTTTTCCATGACCTCTAATAGTCTGGGAGCTAGCAGAGGTTTATCGGTCATGTCGAGTACGAAAGGTTTGACACCTGGAATGTGTAGGACTATGGGTGAGAACCCCAAAATGTGGATTCTTAAGTTTGGCACTCGTGCACAGCCCCCTGGGGGCACTCTCAAAGTACCCCCAAAATTGATTTTATCGGTCATGGTTGAGTACGAGGACCAAACTCAGTTAATATGTTCTTCATGGGAGTCTGATTGCAAAAAGCCGATTCTTAAGTTTCCAGCTAATGTACTAAGCCACTTAAGAACGGCCTAATTAACGCTAATTATGACTTTTATCGGTCATGTTGAGTACGAGGATGAATTTTTGCCCAAATGTACTCTACGATATGCTGATTACGAAATGCTGATTCTTAAGTTGCAACTCCATGCACTAATCCACTTAAGAACGGGTCAAAGGTCAATAATTGACCTAATTACGTTTTCGGGAATGACATAATCCGCCATTTCTCTGCAACCGCTTTGGGTAGGAAATTGAAATTTGGTTTATTGTGAAGGTCTAATCATGAGGAATAAGAATCACTTGTTAAATTTTTAATTTTATTGTGCCTTCATGGCTTAAAAACGCAATTAAGCTCCAAAAATGTACCCTTTTGACCCCCCTAGAGATTTTAATTTTATCGGTCATGATCGAGTACGTCCGTAAACCTTATGTTAAAATGTTCGTCTGGGAACCCTGAATACGAAAAACTCATTCTTAAGTGTCCATGTGATGTACAAATCCACTTAAGAACGAGAAATAGGTAGAAATGCACTCCATGACCCCAGGTCCAGTTTATCGGTCATAATTGAGTACATCCACAAAACCGACGTCAAAACGATTGTCTAGCATCCCTGAATCAGAAAAAGTTATTCTTAAGTATCCATGTGAGGAAAAAATCCACTTAAGAACGAGTAATATGTCCATTTATGTCAGCCTGTTCAGGTTATCATTGACTTCCTTCATGAAATGATACGTCTTCGTAGTTACAGTAAGATAAGCAATATCATTAGTTTTCGGAGTTCATGCAATGGAGTCATCAGCCATAGATATTTTAGGACAATAGGACATTGCATGGCCTATTCTTTCTGTACCTTCTGAACTTCGAGCTCTGGTGACAGACGTGGACAGAGGACACACATATTGATTAAAAGAATAAAATTTAATCAAAATCTAATCAGAATTACCCGTAACACTGTTACAATATTACAATATTACAATATTACAATTGCAATGTTGAAAATTGCAGGCCCCTGGCATACAGGCAACGGGTGCTTTGCGTCAGAATCTTAATTTTGTGTGGTCATTAGCTTGCGAATTAAATTTAAAACCTAATTGTTTTGCTGAATCATTCAGTCGGTATGGTCGCACGGCATCTATTCGTCCAGTCATGGACTTCAGCTTAGCCATTTCTGTTCATTCATGGATCATTCAGCATTCTCTTCCTCATCAGAAACTCCTTCCTCTTCATCAGATGATGCAACCTCTAACCTTTCGTCACTCTCGTCATTCTCCAATTCATCCGAGTCAGTTTCTTCCTCCGGAACCATCGTTTCCGGTAGCTGTTGGTCTTCAAACCAGATTGGGGTGTAGGCTCCCTCAATCAGTTCCCATCCATCTTTCTCTGAAGGGTGTTGCTGAATGGTGACTTCATCGGCATGTGTCCACATTCTGGAAACGAATGCAGCTCTCTTGATATGGGTGATGATTTCAGATTCACACGGCGGTATTCCGCTTGCATCAATGCCCTTAAGTTTGTCCAAGGGGTTCTTTCCAGTGGACTTGGGTCGGTATACCTTTTCAAAGGCCTGGAATCTGCATTTGTTGAGGGAGGTACCTTCTTTCTTTGCCCCGTAGATCGTCGCTGTGTACTTCAGCAAGATCTCCTGACTCCTTTGGCTTGGGTCTGCATCTGTTCCTATGTCTCTGAATGCCTTCTGTACCTCCTTGTCTTTTTCCAACAGCACGAATGGCCGCTTCTTTCCCTTGCGCACAAATGCTGAAGTATAATCGGACCCTGTGAAGGAATGAAATCCAGGGAGGGCTGCGCACAACATCGAAGAGAGATAGACGATTCATCAACATATCGTCTGTTGCGAAGTCATTGGGTCAGAACGTGTGCGCAGCCCTCCCTGGATTTCATTCCTTCACAGGGTCCGATTATACTTCAGCATTTGTGCGCAAGGTAAAGAAGCGGCCATTCGTGCTGTTGGAAAAAGACAAGGAGGTACAGAAGGCATTCAGAGACATAGGAACAGATGCAGACCCAAGCCAAAGGAGTCAGGAGATCTTGCTGAAGTACACAGCGACGATCTACGGGGCAAAGAAAGAAGGTACCTCCCTCAACAAATGCAGATTCCAGGCCTTTGAAAAGGTATACCGACCCAAGTCCACTGGAAAGAACCCCTTGGACAAACTTAAGGGTATTGATGCAAGCGGAATACCGCCGTGTGAATCTGAAATCATCACCCATATCAAGAGAGCTGCATTCGTTTCCAGAATGTGGACACATGCCGATGAAGTCACCATTCAGCAACACCCTTCAGAGAAAGATGGATGGGAACTGATTGAGGGAGCCTACACCCCAATCTGGTTTGAAGGCCAACAGCTACCGGAAACGATGGTTCCGGAGGATGGTTCCGGAGGAAGAAACAGACTCGAATGAATTGGAGAATGACGAGAGTGACGAAAGGTTAGAGGTTGCATCATCTGATGAAGAGGAAGGAGTTTCTGATGAGGAAGAGAATGCTGAATGATCCATGAATGAACAGAAATGGCTAAGCTGAAGTCCATGACCGGACGAATAGATGCCGTGCGACTATACCGACTGAATGATTCAGCAAAACAATTAGGTTTTAAATTTAATTCGCAAGCTAATGACCACACAAAATTAAGATTCTGACGCAAAGCACCCGTTGCCTGTATGCCAGGGGCCTGCAATTTTCAACATTGCAATTGTAATATTGTAATATTGTAATATTGTAACAGTGTTACGGGTAATTCTGATTAGATTTTGATTAAATTTTATTCTTTTAATCAATATGTGTGTCCTCTGTCCACGTCTGTCACCAGAGCTCGAAGTTCAGAAGGTACAGAAAGAATAGGCCATGCAATGTCCTATTGTCCTAAAATATCTATGGCTGATGACTCCATTGCATGAACTCCGAAAACTAATGATATTGCTTATCTTACTGTAACTACGAAGACGTATCATTTCATGAAGGAAGTCAATGATAACCTGAACAGGCTGACATAAATGGACATACATGTATTACTCGTTCTTAAGTGGATTTTTTCCTCACATGGATACTTAAGAATAACTTTTTCTGATTCAGGGATGCTAGACAATCGTTTTGACGTAGGTTTTGTGGATGTACTCAATTATGACCGATAAACTGGACCTGGGGTCATGGAGTGCATTTCTACCTATTTCTCGTTCTTAAGTGGATTTGTACATCACATGGACACTTAAGAATGAGTTTTTCGTATTCAGGGTTCCCAGACGAACATTTTAACATAAGATTTACGGACGTACTCGATCATGACCGATAAAATTAAAATCTCTAGGGGAGTCAAAAGGGTACATTTTTGGAGCTTAATGGCGTTTTTAAGCCATGAAGGCACAATAAAATTAAAAATTTAACAAGTGATTCTTATTCCTCATGATTAGACCTTCACAATAAACCAAATTTCAATTTCCTACCCAAAGCGGTTGCAGAGAAATGGCGGATTATGTCATTCCCGAAAACGTAATTAGGTCAATTATTGACCTTTGACCCGTTCTTAAGTGGATTAGTGCATGGAGTTGCAACTTAAGAATCAGCATTTCGTAATCAGCATATCGTAGAGTACATTTGGGCAAAAATTCATCCTCGTACTCAACATGACCGATAAAAGTCATAATTAGCGTTAATTAGGCCGTTCTTAAGTGGCTTAGTACATTAGCTGGAAACTTAAGAATCGGCTTTTTGCAATCAGACTCCCATGAAGAACATATTAACTGAGTTTGGTCCTCGTACTCAACCATGACCGATAAAATCAATTTTGGGGGTACTTTGAGAGTGCCCCCAGGGGGCTGTGCACGAGTGCCAAACTTAAGAATCCACATTTTGGGGTTCCCACCCATAGTCCTACACATTCCAGGTGTCAAACCTTTCGTACTCGACATGACCGATAAACCTCTGCTAGCTCCCAGACTATAACACTTGACACGAAATTCCATGACTTTTCCAGGCCTGGAAAACAATTGTCAATTCCATGACTTTTCCAGGATTTTCCATGACCGTACGAACCCTGAACAATCCTGTATACCAAATTTGAAGTCTCTAGAAGCAATGGTTTGGCTTCTAGACTGGTCACAAGAATTGTTGACGACTGACGACCAGTCGACCGGACGATCGGACGACCGGACGTACATGCCGACGACAAGACCCCGCAGCCTAATAGGCTGAGGGGTAACAAAACTCCTCTGGTTATAACAGCGGTCTGGCTGAAGCATCAGGGCCATATCCAGAGCCATTTTGATACCTGTTAAGGGGTATGGGCGCCCAAACTTTACAGCCAATTTTAATGCTTTTTACATACAAATGTGCCCAAATACATACAAATGCGCCCAAAAAAAAGCAAGAAAGGGTGTCCCCAAATAAACTCTGGATATGACCCTGAGCATCCTTTAATTTGCCCAATTTTTGTGCAACCAGTTTGCACAAGCTCAATAACCGTTTTCAAAGTTTCCATCCAAGGCACACATTTTTTCATTCGCCCAAAATTTATTCCAGTTTTGACAAGCACTGGTGTATTGACATTACCGTTTCCCATGACCTGCTTCTAAATTTCTGAATGTAAAATGCAAGAGATGTTTATTAAAAGATTGTCCAAGGGATCAGAGATCAGGGAATTGTCTGAGATTAATCTGAACGGAGCACAAACTTGTATTCACATTTCAAAGTATGTTTTGTCAAAATCCATTAAATTTTTCAGAAGGCATTATTGATCCTTGACCACTATTATATCCTCCTACAATTATTGGTCGCCTCAGGTTATTGTCCACATCCGATGGTGGGAGGAAATCTCCAGCTTCGACCAGATGCTTCCCCAAAAGGAGAGCGAGTCTTCGATGATGTTTACCCCAGTAATAACGGCCCTACGATGAGATCTCCTGGTACTGGTACATACAATGTTCCACCGTCAGAGTGGAATTATGGATCGGAGTGTTGTTACTTCAAGGAGATGAGCAAACAAATTTGTAACTACATGTATATGTAAACATGTACATAATGAAGTTGTATTGTTGGCAGAATGATTGCCAGGGTTATAATAGTTTAACAGACAGATAAAAACACATTTCAACTAAATGTAAATCTATTTAATTATCGATATCAAAAAAAAATAATTTTATCAATCAAATTTCCATTCTAGTGATGTACATGGATTTATGGAACAGAGATTGAAAAGATAAAATATGTTGACTGATAAGGCCAGGAACAGTGACTGATAAGGTCAGGAAAAGTAACTGACAAAATCAGGAACAGTGACTGACAAAACCAGGAACAATGAATCACAAGGCCAGGAATACGGACTCCAGGCCAGGAACTTTGACCGATAAGGCCAGGAACATTGACTCACTAGGCCAGGAACAGTAACTGAAAAGACCAGGATCAAGGAATGACAAGGCCAAGAACAGTGACTGATAAGACCAGGACAGTGACTGAAAAGGTCATGAACATTGACTCACAACGCCAGAATTAGTGACTGATAAGGCCAGGACAGTGACTGACAAGGCCAGAAACTGTGACTCACAAGGCCAGAATTAGTGGCTGATAAGGCCAGGACAGTGACTGACAAGGCCAGAAACTGTGACTCACAAGGCCAGAATTAGTGACTGATAAGGCCAGGAACTGTGTCTGATAAGGCCAGGAAATGTGACTGATAAGGCCAGGATCAGTGACTGATAAGATCAGGAATAGTGACTAACAAGACCCAGAACAGTGACTGAGAAGGCTGAATAATGATTGACAAGAACATGAACAGTGTTGATAAAACCATGAACAGTGACTCACAAGGCCAGGAATAGTGACAATACCAGGAACAGTGACTCACATGACCAGGCCAGGAATGATGACTGACAAGGCCATAAACTGAGACTGATAAGGCCAGGATCAGTGAGTGACAAGATCAGAAATAACACAGCAAGGAAGCAATCAGAGATTGCTCAATTGTATGCCCCCCTCCCCCCCCCCCCTTCCGCTTTAATGTGACACTGCCCCGCTATTGTTCTGTTCTGTATTGCAGGCCTCTTGTTTTGTGAGACAACAGGCGAGTGACAATCACTCGCCTTATTTATTCTCAGGAGTGTGGTTAGCACACCTAAAATCACACCCCTTAAATGAGTCTAGGCGAGTGATGGGTTATCTCCCTTGATAACAGACGAACAGTGACCAATAATGATGTGAAATTTGACAGTGAGTGGTTCTCCTGCAATTTTTCTTTTCAAAAAATGAGGTGGGTGTTTTTAAATTTATTATTATTAATTTTTTTATTTGGCACACATGTTCTTTCAAACTTAGAGCACCAGTGGAAAGTTGATGTCAACATTGATATGTCAAAGACAACTATCCCCCTAATTTCTGCAATTAGAACTCATTATATCAAAGAATTTAGATCCAACTAACACCCGTTTTAAAGAATGAAAATTTATGGGGAGTTAACCAGTATCCCAACTATATTTACTTATGTCTCCCCTTGTAAATTGCTGATTCCAATAAATTAGAATCAGCCACCAGAGTCCCATTGGAATGATCAATTAACTGAAATGTCTGCATAGAAAAACTTCCACTTGTGAATAGAAGCCAAAGAAAAGAAGCCGACAATATTATTTACCAACTGGAAGAAAAAAAATCAGATAGTCCGATTCCGTTTCATAACAGGTCCGACTTTTGCATGCACCGGACTACCGCGCAAGAGGTGACGCGCAACCGGAAGTAAATTTGTCGCGGGAAATGTTGATAGAGAAAACCAACAACAAGGTCCAACAACAATGGCTAAAGATCGGCTTGAAATAAATTTTCAATGGATTATTTCTTCAGATAGATCTAGACTTCTAAAAGGTATTTACGAAAATTGATCGCATTTTATCGTTTTTGCTAAATAAAATCCTACTTGCCGCATGCGACAGGTAGATTGTTTTTGCAAGACAAATTGTCGCCGGAAAAATTCACTTGCCGGCGGCACGTAGGCAGGCGTTATTTCGACCGCTAACCATTTAACCGGACGTAAACACATGCGTTGCTGTCGGAAGGCAGTTTAATGGCACACGTAAGTTGGTAATGAATTTAGCTGCTTTTACTGTTTTTTAACGACCGCGAAATGCCAGGTGCGCTATAGTCGCGCACCTAGTTCCAAGTTCAGGAGCGCGAAGGTGCGGGAGCGCGATCGCGCGCCTTAAAACGAGAGACCTGGTATTGGTCTGTGGAGGCCTAATTTGGATAATTATAAAAATTCTGTTTCAGTCACTTTTTTTGGCATGCCTCGCATAATACATATTCCAAGTATCGACCAACAAGTAATAATACAACGTTTTGATGCAAGATGGTCGCCCGGTGCTTTCGCCTAATCCAAAAATGTGACCTGGTTATGAGACCTACATTCCTTGAGAGTATATTGTGGTGAAATTATGAAGCGATAATGAACTTTGAATTTTGCACCCAATTCACTCTTTTTGGGGCAATTTCATACTTCAGGACCTATGTGGAATGCTTTGGAATGTAGAATAACAATTTCATAGCCATTTTCCCAGTCCAATTCGGTTATGGACTGAGATCCAGCCTGGATAAATAAATATATCCCATTCACTTAGGTTTGATGAACAAAGGACCATAACTCTTGAAAATATAACCGAAAGCAGAGAAACTTCACGCTGCACAACTACATGTATGGGACATTGACCACATATCATGCAAATTCCATACTTGTCCATACAATATTAACCGAGATCCAGCCCGGACAAGTCCCAACTCACAAAGATTTCAAGAACAAAAGGGCCATAACTCTTGAAAATATACGCGAAACACGGAGAAACTTCACGCTGCACAACTACAGGGCACTGACCACATATCCTGCAAATTCCATACTTGTCCATACAATATTAAACGAGATCCAGCCCGGACAAGTCCCAATTCACAAAGACTTGATCAACAAAGGGCCATAACTCTTGAAAATATACGTGAAACGCGGAGAAACTTCACGCTGCACAACTACAGGGCACTGACCACATACCCTGCAAATTTCATAATTGTCCAAACAATATTAACCAAGATCCAGCCCGGACAAGTCCCAATTCACAGAGATTTCAGGAACAAAGGGCCATAACTCTTGAAAATAAAAGCGAAATGGGGAGAAACTTTACGCTGCACAACTGTGGGGCACTGATCACATATCATGCAAATTTCATACTTGTCCATACAATATTAACCAAGATCCAGCCCGGACAAGTCCCATTCACAGAGATTTCAAAAAAAGGGCATGTATCTCTTGAAAATTATACCGGAACTCGGAAAAAACTCTACGATGCACACCTACGAGGCACTGGCCACATTCCATGCAAGTTTCAATCCTGTCCATCAAATATTAACCGAGATATCGCGCGGAGAAGAAATTCAGACGGACGGACAGACGGATGGATGGACAGACAGACGGATGGACGGACAAAGCGATCGCTATATGCCCCCCCCCCTCTAATTAGAGGGGGGGCATAGAGGGGGCATAATAACAAACAAGACCAGGAAGATTGACTTACAAGGCTGAATAGTGATCGACAGGGCCAGAACAGTTTAGCACTAAAAAGATAAAGAGCCCAAGGGGTTTCAATATAAGCCTGTACATCTGGAATTACACTGGTCCAAATTTCCAATTGGTAGCTACATGTAGCAATCCAGAGAAAGGTCCAAGATTTCACGCTTATGAGAATGTAGTCAATGGCGACTGACAAGGCCAGGAGCAGTGACTGATAAGGCCAAAAACCTTGACTCACAAGGCCAGGAACAGTGAATGACAAGGCTAGGAACACTGACTGATAAGGCTAGGAATGGTGACTAACAGTGTCACGAATAGTAGGTCATGAACAGTGACTGTCAAGGCCAGAAAAACATTGACTGACAAGGCTGAATAATGGCTGACAAGGCCAGAACAGTTTAATGCTGAAAAGATAACAAGAGCCTAAGGGGATTCAATACACGCCCACACATCTGGAATTACGCCATTGGTAGCTAGCGATCCAGAGAAAGGTCCAAGACCTCGTGCTTATGAGAATGTAGTACTTATGACATTATATATTCAATGAGAAACTAAAAGGGTCCTAACTTTTGGTAACTAAGTGACCTTGAAACAAGACTGAGAGCCCACATATGACCCACTGAAATCGACAGTTGTCTGACAACACAAGAAAATATTAATATTCCTTCAAAGATTCCTTTGAGGTGAGAGAAACCTTTAGTAAGTTAATAAACAGACATAAAGTTCATAAAGTCCCCTATCCCAGTTACATTAGCAAATGCATGGTAACCATTTCACAACAGTTTAACTGAATGCAGCCATTTCCAGGCACGGCGGAAGCAATTCATGATTGGGGGGGCTACTATCACAGCACAATTAGGCGAGGGTCCAGGGGCCGCCTAGGCCCCGGAAGCTGCAGGGTCTTAGATGGCCGGAGAGGCGTTCTAGCGTATTTCCGAGCAATAAAACAGGAAATCCTCGCCATTGTGAACTCTATTTTTGTTGCCTGTTTTCCCAACATTTTTTAAATATTC
The DNA here is from genome assembly GCA_036873755.1 of Hanleya hanleyi. Taxonomy (NCBI): domain Eukaryota; kingdom Metazoa; phylum Mollusca; class Polyplacophora; order Lepidopleurida; family Hanleyidae; genus Hanleya; species Hanleya hanleyi. Next base: position 98,090 of record JAVTVY010036892.1, read on the forward strand.
ATCGTCAAGCAAAATGATGTTCGGAAGTATAAATAATTTAAATATATCAATCCAAATATATTCAATCCAAATGTTCATTAAGCTTCGATCATGTCACTGACACAGAGATTTTTTCTACTTGTTGGAGAGCCTTTTGTCTCCAATGTGATTCATGTAGGCCTATATTGAAAATTATACCGCCGTCAGCGAACGTCCAACTTCTGCGCTACCGGTACGTGGGGTGAAAACTTACCTCGGTCCACTGCATGCTCCTGTATGTCCATAGGGAAGAACCGATTCTCGTTGTTGACGAATTCATTCGTTATATCAACCAAGGCGATGGAATACGTACAACTTGGTTGATATACATGTAGCAAAGGAAGTCATCAACAACGAGAATTGGAGGCGAGTATTTGGTCGATTTTTGGAGTAGTCATGCAGTCGTAATTGACTGACTATTATAGCGTGTTCTAGAGCAGCATTTTACGAACACAATTTGTAAATCATGTGAATAAGCAAGGATGTCTCTCATGGTTATAACTTATCGGAAATTAAAATCTGCATTCAATACAGAAAAAGGTGTTTTGGCGTGACTATCTTTCTCTGTCTAGTTTTTTGTTTCGTGTGTGTGTGTTCATGTGTTTTCCTGTTTTTGCTGAAAGTATTGGTGGGGGGATGACCCCTCCTGCTCCGCCGATAAATGCAAGTCTGAACAATCAACAGTATTTTATCTTCGCTGATATCACGAAACGTCCAGGACATAGGAGTTATAGGTTTTTAGCGGCATTTCGAATTGGCGGCATACATGGTGTGAGGATTTAATCATTTATCACTACCATCTTTTATATGGTATAACACTATTAATCTTTTGTGAGCCTAAAAATTACTAAACAATGCCGGTAAAAAATATTCTAGAGCTTTGGCTGGCCCACTAATGCTGGATAGTTGTATTAGTTTTAGTTATGCGATAGATATGCGACGCAGACAATTCATTTTACTATTCATTTCGAAAATACGTATTCATTGAAGTATTTTTGCGTTGACATCATACGAATTTTAGAAAATTTGGCCAAATTATTGGGGGGGCTTCAGCCCCCGTAGCCCCCCCGGCTCCGCCGTGCCTGATTTCATGAATGTATCAAATAGGGGAAACAACTCCACAGGACAAGTGCTATATTTAGTAATAACTCCGAAAAGTTATCAGTTGTGATACCCATTTGGAAACAAAATGTTTTTGGAAGGAAATGCAGGAAAAAGTTGGCCAGAGGTGAGATAAGATGACCTTCCACTGCAAACAAGGCAAAGTTACCCTCAGAAGATTGGATTGGGCCAAAAATGTTATATCAACATTCCATCAACAGAGTACAGTGTAACCTCACTATAACGCTGTTATTGGAGATCAAATTTGTACCACCTTATAGATTTTCAGCTTATAAAAGGGCTGAAATGATATGCATTTGTTAATTTGGGGGACATGACAGCACCCGCCTTATATCAGAATCAGCACTATATCGAGGCACCTTTTAGCGAAGCTAGACTGTACTTGATAATTTTAGAAGGTTATAAGCTTGTATCATGTCAATTTCCACAATAAACATATGTGCATGTGGCCTTAAGTGATACCTTCTCAATCAAACTTAGTCTTGGCTTTTCATGGAAAAATGTACATAGAGGGGAAAACCTGGGATGAAAGGGTACAAGGCAATACTTAATATCTAGGTTAAAATGTCATGTTTATGTAAATTTTATGAATATACCACATGCACAAGTTTGAAGGCATGAAAAATGTTAAATAATTTGGCTGGGTTGAATGAATAAATACAGGTCATTAACCTCTAGGACTTCACTTCTAGACAAAATACCATTATTTTATGAATCACTCATCGAGGTTATTATTCCATAACTTCTGTAAGTCAGTGAGTCCATCGAGTGATGTAGTACACTTCAAAAGGAGTCAGGACAATACATGTAAACCTATTCTTTTTCAGTTGGTCATGCTGTGAGGGTGTATTGAGATGGCAGATTTGTTTACACATTGTACTAGTCCATAACCAGTGGCACTGCATGGTTCTCAATGACTTTATCCATCTGAAATATTGGTCCCAATTCCCCCGAATTATCATCCCGGACAGTTCTCCAATGTTTACCTTCAGGCTATAATGATTGGGTGTGTACATACACATTTAGAGGGAACTCTCCCCCAGGAGTCCTTACTGATGACACAAGATCAGTCTGCAGGAGGCAGACACCTTATCATATCACACAAGGTCTAGTAGGTGATTGAGGGTTATCTCCCCTGTGACAATACTGACAGTATTCCATCACTCTTATCTGATCGTATTGCAGACCTGATGCGGTTTAGTGAGATTTTGGCCCCCATGAGGTGCGGTTTAGAGTGCCAAAATGATTATGGTGTACGAAAGAAATTTTTCAGTTTAGCTTCAAGTAATATCCTGTCATGCGATCTGTGTATTTTCCATGCCATGGATAACAGGGATTTTGAATAACAGCACAGATGAAGTAGTGTATTCACAAGAGATTTCAACATAAAAACAGCACCCTTTTCTCTCTGTAATCATATGCAACCAGTCCAGAACAAAGATAAACTTTACCCGGAAATATAAGTCACTGCAATTGCTGACCAAAAATGGTTTTGGTTCTGGACTGGCTTCATAAAACAGAGAGAAAAAGGTGCTCAAAATTTTGCACAAATACTTCAAGATGCCCTTATTTAAAAAAAAAATTAATACCCAGGGCCTGGAAAATACAAAGGACTATACGATAAGATGATATACTTTTAAGCTCACTGAAAAATTTCTTTTGTACGGGATATTGCGCACCCCAAACTACATTTCATGGGGGCCAAAATCACACTAAACCATGCCAGGCCATTTCTGTACTGTTACAAGGCAAACATACAATTATTATAGCCTCTACATTCATATTCTATTCAGAGTGATAGTAAGGCAGCTAACAGGGTGTTATATACTATACAGATATTGCATGCTGTGAGGTGTGATATCACGATTTGTCAGCTCGAGAAGGTGATGTTCAATGAGTGCGGATAGACGTACAGTGTAAAGAGAAAAACCAAGGTAACGTAAAAACGCTTTCCGTCTGTACACGCCATCGTGATTACAGTAGACAGCACAAAAGACGACAATGCTATGAAAGAGTCTGTTCACGGGCGATAACTGCGAGAGACCATTTGACATTGCCTCTGCCGTGTGATGTCAGAGCGTGATCGTGGGAAATATGCGCGAGATCGTGGGACATCACATTGATGAGCTGTTTTTTTCATCAGACATCGGGAATTGCCGAATATCACGTGATGGTGTCTCAACCAATTAAATTAAAATACACAGTGCGGTATAATAATCTCCACAGGGGCAAATACAGTTTTCTAATTTGGGCACCCTTTCTAGCCCTCTAATTTGGGCTAAATTAAGGTCCTTGAGTGGAATTACATGTTATGAGACCCTGGATGTCTACAAAGTCCTCAAACAGATTTTTGTTGGTCTGAACAGAACACAGAATGCCCAGATGTTATCTGGTCAATTCTTTTTCAATCCTGGAAGAAATCAAAAAGTCTGTAATTTGGGCACCTTTAAAGGGTAGCAAAACAGGCCTGTATTTGCCCCTGCTCCATTATTTGTATATCTCAATTTGTTTAATAATTTTCTCATATTCCAATCTTTGCATGCAATATTAGGTTTGTTCAAGCCCTCTGCAATACTTCGAATTAAACATGCTCAGGAACAGGCATTATCTGAGGCATTAGACATATAATACTGTGATGTAACCAAACAATACGGTGTGAAGGAGAGAGCATATTTATCTTTCTGCTCCATTAGTAATCAAGAACACAGATCCAATGATAGTTTTGTGTGTTCTCTGCATGAACTCGCAACTCATCCTCCAGTAATGGATCTATCAAACATGCCAGTACATACACCTCAGGGTGACATGTTGGTGGTATCTTACGAGCCACACCGCTCATCAATAGACCAGACTCGTCGACCTATTGTCTACCCTGTACTCCTCACAGAATACAAATTACTCCTGACTGTGGCCACTAACCAGATGGGATTCACTTTATTGGATAGTTATACTCTCCCATTTCAATTTCACATAATTCTTTTTCCAGGACGGCACACGCTGTGAGCTTACGTGTGAATCGTAATCTCCCAGGAATTGGTTTCTCGACTGTAATAACTATTGGTTATGACACATTATGATTGAAGAGGAGGGGGGGGGGTTACATGCTAGATATTGATCACGACCTGTACCAGTAATCCTATCAGCGTGCACTCCTGTATTTTCAAATAAATTTGTAATATTATTGACCAATGTTAAGACTTGTATTTGTTTTTCTTTTAGGAATCAATCTGAATATTTAATTACAATTGGAGACCTATCAACTCTCACATATTAGATAAGAGTCTCATGCATTTGGCATCTGTCTCGCGCTCTCACACTCTCACACATCTATCGAAATCTCATATTTATGAAATTATTTCTAAAATAACCATCATTCAAAATTGTTCCAGTTTGCAGAATAAAATAGAGGTTCCGCTTTGACCCTTGAGTTGCCGCTCTGGCATGAAGCCTATGCTGGTTGTTTTTTTAACAAAAACATACGTCTCCCCCATCCTCCCACCCTGCCTTGAATGGGCACATTATTTAAGGGAAAGTGCTATAAAATGAATGCAATAAGTATCTTAAACAAAGCTGCGTATCTAAAAATATTAATTACAAAGAAGCGATACAAGTAGATGAACGGATGGACAGACACCGGACACGGATGCATGCAAGTGAGGGGGCTATCCCACTGAAGCTTCCATCCAAGTGGGGTGAAATTCTGTCCAGTAGTTCTCAAGATATCTTGCAGACAAGGCCTGTATATACATGTACAAGTAGATGGACGGACACCGGACATGGATGAATGCACGCACATACACCAAAACCTAATCAAATGAGGGGGCTATCCCAGTGAAGCTTCTATCCAAGTTTGGTGAAATTCCATCCAGTAGTTCTCCAGGTATCTTGCAGACAAGCCCTGTATATACATGTACAAGTAGATGGACGGACGGACGGACGGATACCGAACACGGATGAACGCATGCACACACACCAAAACCTAATCAAATGAGGGGGCTATCCCAATGAAGCTTTCATCCAAGTTTGGTGAAATTCTGTCCAGTAGTTCTCCAGATATCTTGCAGACAAGCCCTGTATACATGTACAAGTAGATGGACGGACGGACGGACACCGGACATGGATGAATGCAGACACACAAACCAAAACCTAATCAAATGAGGGGGCTATCCCACTGAAGCTTCCATCCACGTGGGATGAAATTCTGTCCAGTAGTTCTCAAGATATCTTGCAGACAAGGCCTGTATATACATGTACAAGTAGATGGACGGACAGACAGACACCGGACACGGATGAATGCACGCACATACACCAAAACCTAATCAAATGAGGGGGCTATCCCAATGAAGCTTCCATCCAAGTTTGGTGAAATTCCATCCAGTAGTTCTCCAGATATCTTGCAGACAAGCCCTGTATATACATGTGCAAGTAGATGGACGGACGGACGGACACGGATGAATGCACGCACATACACCAAAACTTAATCAAATGAGGGGGCTATCCCAATGAAGCTTCCATACAAGTTTGGTGAAATTCCATCCAGTAGTTCTCCCGATATCTTGCAGACAAGCCCTGTATATACATGTACAAGTAGATGGACGGGCGGACGGACACCGGACACGGATGAATGCACGCACATACACCAAAACCTAATCAAATGAGGGGGCTATCCCATGAAGCTTCCATCCAAGTTTGGTGAAATTCTGTCCAGTAGTTCTCCAGATATCTTGCAGACAAGCCCTGTATATACATGTACAAGTAGATAGCCGGACACCGGACATGGATGAATGCAGACACACAAACCAAAACCTAATCAAATGAGGGGGCTATCCCACTGAAGCTTCCATCCAAGTGGGGTGAAATTCTGTCCAGTAGTTCTCAAGATATCTTGCAGACAAGGCCTGTATATACATGTACAAGTAGATGGACGGACGGACAGACACCAGACACGGATGAATGCACGCACATACACCAAAACCTAATCAAATGAGGGGGCTATCCCAATGAAGCTTCCATCCAAGTTTGGTGAAATTCCATCCAGTAGTTCTCCAGATATCTTGCAGACAAGCCCTGTATATACATGTGCAAGTAGATGGACGGACGGACGGACACCGGACACGGATGAATACACGCACATACACCAAAACCTAATCAAATGAGGGGGCTATCCCAATGAAGCTTCCATACAAGTTTGGTGAAATTCCATCCAGTAGTTCTCCCGATATCTCGCAGACAAGCCCTGTATATACATGTACAAGTAGATGGGCGGACGGACGGACACAGGACACGGATGAATGCACGCACATACACCAAAACCTAATCAAATGAGGGGGCTATCCCAATGAAGCTTCCATCCAAGTTTGGTGAAATTCCATCCAGTAGTTCTCCAGGTATCTTGCAGACAAGCCCTGTATATACATGTGCAAGTAGATGGACGGACGGACGGACACCGGACACGGATGAATGCACACACATACACCAAAACCTAATCAAATGAGGGGGCTATCCCAATGAAGCTTCCATCCAAGTTTGGTGAAATTCCATCCAGTAGTTCTCCCGATATCTTGCAGACAAGCCCTGTATATACATGTACAAGTAGATGGACGGACGGACGGACACCGGACACGGATGAATGCATGCACATACACCAAAACCTAATCAAATGAGGGGGCTATCCCAATGAAGCTTCCATCCAAGTTTGGTGAAATTCTGTCCAGTAGTTCTCCAGATATCTTGCAGACAAGCACTGTATATACATGTACAAGTAGATGGACGGACGGACGGACACCGGACATGGATGAATGCAGACACACAAACCAAAACCTAATCAAATGAGGGGGCTATCCCACTGAAGCTTCCATCCAAGTGGGGTGAAATTCTTTCCAGTAGTTCTCAAGATATCTTGCAGACAAGGCCTGTATATACATGTACAAGTAGATGGACGGACGGACAGACACCGGACACGGATGAATGCACGCACATACACCAAAACCTAACCAAATGAGGGGGCTATCCCAATGAAGCTTCCATCCAAGTTTGGTGAAATTCCATCCAGTAGTTCTCCAGATATCTTGCAGACAAATCCTGTATATACATGTGCAAGTAGATGGACGGACGGACGGACACCGGACACGGATGAATGCACGCACATACACCAAAACCTAATCAAATGAGGGGGCTATCCCAATGAAGCTTCCATACAAGTTTGGTGAAATTCCATCCAGTAGTTCTCCAGATATCTTGCAGACAAGCCCTGTATATACATGTACAAGTAGATGGACGGACGGACGGACACCGGACACGGATGAATGTACGCACATACACCAAAACCTAATCAAATGAGGGGGCTATCCCAATGAAGCTTCCATCCAAGTTTGGTGAAATTCCATCCAGTAGTTCTCAAGATATCTTGCAGACAAGGCAAGGGGACGGACAGACATCCATCCAGAGAGACAGACAGACATCCATCCAGACAGACAGACAGACAGCACAAACACTAGATGTCTCCCCCCAACATAGTTGGGGGAGACATAAATATGCATCTGTGTTAATTTCAAAATTTTCCTGGAAAGTATACATTTAAAGGCTCTGTGAAGAGTGAAATGTTCCATGGTCTGCTGTGAAATGGAAACAAAATGCGAAAAATTGAATTAAGGACATGAAGGATGCCTAGAATTTAGCATTTTTGGGGGCTCTTGAATCTATCTTTCTAACGGATATGATAAAATCAAACGCCTTGTCAAAATTAAAATTTGAGAGTTCTGTAATTCATAGTCTACCAAACTTATCTGACAGACATATAGCCCCGGGAATCCAGAAGATCACCTCTTTCTCACCGATGCAACAACTTACTAATTTAGTGTCACTGTCAGTGATAAATCAAGACTTTTTACAAAGCCAACTCTTTTATCTTCAGCATAAAATCATTTGATGTTACCAAAATTAAAAGAAATGGTTGGTCCCCAACAAAAAATTTTTTTTAAAAGATGCAATCGCCAGAGACTTTGAAAAAGCTTGAATAGTCCACCGTTGGAATCGGAAATATCTACCCAATGTATTGTATGGAGAGAATGGAAAACCATATCCTGCTGTTGATCATGTTTGATCATTGCTCTGATCACAATACGACGACATGATGATTTCATACAGAATATAAAAGAGACAATCACCAGAAGGGGTGGCAATACTTCTCATATCTAGCGAGACCCTGGCATTATGAAGGCTCTGAGGGGGTGAGTTACAAATGTGTATGAAGTTTGATATAAATCATCCAGTGACGGCTCACAACTGCAGCAAACTTTCTATGTACAGATGTACATACATGTGCACATCAGCGACATGAAAAACTCTATCATAGGGATTGTAACATTGGAGCACCCATGGAATCCACAGGGGTAGTGGTGCCAAACTGAACCCCCAGGTGGAATACCCAACCCCCCATAATTATTCTTTTTAATTTTTTAAATATTTTTTTCGTGATTTTTTTTTTTTTTTATTTGCTAAACCAAAAACCTTATCCAGCCCGGAGACACCGAAACCAACGACAACAGCCTCTTTCTCCCCTCACAATATCTCCCCTTTACTTCTTAAGGCGCGATAAAACAATGAAGAGTAATACTGCAATCCCTCGGAGTAAGGAGAGTGAACGCTATCACTCTACATCACTTTCCTAATGTTTTTCTCAAGGAGAGCTTTCGTTCACTCTCCTTGAAACTGTCAATGCAATGGAGAATGATATTGGAGGGAGTGATCACTCACACAAACCAAAATCAATTGGACGATGTGAATTACATATATGCAGAAGTAGCACAGGTTGTTGAACCGCTCACAACTGCCATGATCTTTTTCATGTACTGAAATTGCTACAGTAAAAAATTCATCAAATCAGCTTCCATTACTATCATTACGCTAGCTTTTTTTCAATCGTGTGTTTTTACAATTATAGCCAGGGCATGCTGGAACCGTATTTATCCTGTTCGTTTGCTGGATCGGAAAAACAGCAGAAAGCTTGCTTTCAAAATGGTATTCGCCTTAATTATCTTGTGAGTGGCTCTTTGATTACGTGATCTCTGATACAGTCCTCTAGTCTGTATTTGTCAGCCAGACACCCGAGTTCATCCTCTACAACATGAAATTACACGGTTTACTGGGTACAAATACATCACTTTAATCAACTCTGTCCATGTGTTTGGAAGGATTCCAGTTTGTCTGAATAATGGCATGGCATGATGAGAATGCCAACAAATTGACATTATGTACTACAAAGTGCATAAAATGGAGCACAAAACTTGTATAAGGAATCTGGGCTGATCACCTTGATTGCTTCACAAGATTTAGTGATCCAGCATGTTACATATACATGTATATGCGTTATGGGCCGGGGGAGCGGGGAGAGAGAGATAGATGGAAGACAAAACTCACAAAGGCCTGGAAGGGTTAATTTAAAATATCATCCAGATTTGTAGACATTTTTGTGGTCAGAATTAAATTCATAAATTCAACAGTTAGGGGACCAACTTACAAAAGCTATACAATTATAACCTCTAAAAGTGATTAAAACAAAATCTTCACAGTTCATAAAATTATGATATTTTGACTAGTAGTGAAGTGAGAGTGTAATGATTATGACATGTTAATTCATTTAATACAGTCCATTACCATGTTAACAACCTTCACACCTTCAAGTGCATGTGGGACATTAAAGAAAACAGGAGATTATAACCTAGATACATGTATTACATATCAGCTTATATAACTGTATCCCAGATTTTCCCTCAATTCAGTATATTTTTCCTGGCAAGCCAAGACACATTAAGGTCAACTATGGACCTTTTTCACCATTTTTGTATTAGAAGATCATGTTTTCTTCCATCTGGTCAATTTATTGTGACATTTCCTTCCACAAACATTTTTCTACTTAACATTTAATAGCACTTTACTGTTTTGAGAATGGTCAAAGTTTAAAAAAACAAATTTAAAACCCTGTTACAATGCTTGTTTGTAGCGAGCAATCATAGTGAATGTTCTAGGCACGTTTCCATTGCAATGCCAACTATGTCACAAAGCTGAAATGTAATGTAATGTAATGTAATGTAATGTAATGCCTTTGTTGACGCCATGATGATATCCTCAAGCCCCATTGTTGTGAAACATACATGTACGTCACAATAGGACAATTCAATTTGATATCAGCTTTCATAAAAAAAAATATCAACTAATTCTTTACAAAGATTCTCTGTATGTTTTCAGCCGAAGTCTGCAGGGGGTATTTTAGTATAACCTTTAAAGGTTCTTCCACAAAAGATCTTCAAACTCCATATTTTTTATGCTAAATTGTGTAACGAGGATATATTTGACATTCAATAGCAGTTCACTGTTTTTGGGAATGGTCGAAGGTTAAAAACAATGAACGTGAAACCCTCCCATATCACGCCTGTTTGGAAACAGCCAAGGCTGTGACGTGCTTACCCATGACGTCAGAGTCTGATTACGATCGTTCATAGTGAGCAATCGTAGCGAATGTTCTAGGCGACAATTCCATTGCAATGCCAACAACGTCACCATCCTAAAACACAATGCATTTGTTGACATCATGATGATGTTGTCATACCCAATTGTTGGGCAATGTACGTCACAACAGGACGTCCGACACAACGGACTACATGTATTTGATATTATACGACATGATCGTAATCAGACTCGGACATCATGGGTCAAAGGTTAAGGCTTTAATACGTTTTTACCACATCTGTTTTATTTTGTTAAAATATCCAATTTGATGTCATTTTTCGTCGAAAAAAATATCAACTTGTAATTTACACAGCTTTTCTGTATGTGTTCATGTGAAGTGTGCAGAGGGTATTTGGTAGAACCTTTAAGCAGTGCATGACGACTGTTATTGAAATATTACATCCTAAGAACAGCTTTCAATATACATGTACAGGTAGTACACATATGCATGGATTGGAGTGTGTGTAAATGATTGTTTTATATGATATGAAACCATCATTTCATATTTTACATCTGGTTTGGTGATTTGGTCTGGTATCTGATTGAAGCTGTAAATTGTTTCCATCCAAGTTTTATTATTGATCTTTGTGAATTTGCTAAATTATTATTGTCAGCCTGCAATGCTTAATATAATGAATGGCCAAACAAATGTGCACTCAAACATAATCATGATAACACGAGTTGACGTACATCTTCATCTATATTGGGCTACAGTATGGATTCATGGAGGCAGGGCCGGAATATGGCTAAATGTTCAGTGATGTGCCAGGGGAAAAATTTAGGAAAGGCATATACAATTATCTATGATTGCCTAATCCTTCTATCTCACTTCAGAGGACACTTCAGGGACATGGATCAGGAGGGAAAAGGCAGTAATAGATAGAAAGAATAGTTCCTTCCTGGAGAGTTAATTCCCCTGCCAGGAGGAGGGTACTATAGAAAGAATAGTTCCTTCCTGGAGAGTTAATTCCCCTGCCAAGAGGAGGGTACTATAGAAAGAATAGTTTCTTCCTGGAGAGTTAATTCACCTGCCAGGAGGAGGGTACTACAGAAAGAATAGTTGCTTCCTGGAGAGTTAATTCCCCTGCCACGAGGAGGGTACTATAGAAAGAATAGTTCCTTCCTGGAGAGTTAATTCACCTGCCAGGAGGAGGGTTTGGTTTGGTTTGATTTGGTTTGATTGGGCACTCCATCGTATTACAATGGGCACAGGTGCAACCCGTTCCCCCACACCGCCCTACACATGCTCCCTCCTACCAATGACGCATAGCCATCGGTAATTCCCCACTATATCTTCTTTACATCTGTATCCATATCATCTAATTTTGATCCGGTCCCATACAGAGTATGCCGTACTACAGAAAGAATAGTTCCTTCCTGAAGAGTTAATTCCCCTGCCAGGAGGAGAGTACTATAGAAAGAATAGTTCCTTCCTGGAGAGTTAATCCCCCTGCCAGGAGGAGGGTACTATAGAAAGAATAGTTCCTTCCTGGAGAGTTAATTCACCTGCCAGGAGAAGGGTACTATAGAAAGAATAGTTCCTTCCTGGAGAGTTAATTCCTTTGCCAGGAGAAGGCTACTATAGAAAGAATAGTTCCTTCCTGGAGAGTTAATTCACCTGCCAGGAGAAGGGTACTATAGAAAGAATAATTTCCTTCTTGGAAAGATAATGATAGTTCCTGACTTCAAATTCAAGATAGCGGACAGTGGCCAGCTCGGATTACGCAGGTAACTGAAAAGCAACTGTCCTCTCACTAATGTCAAGCCATTCTCCAAGTTCGAAGTCGATCAGTTCAATCGTTCGAGTTACTGTCCAGACAAGATCCAACTGCTGAAAATCCAAGATGGCTGGCAGCCATTTAGACAAAATTAGTGATCAGGTAATTTGGGGGTGAGACAGCTAGAGAAAAACTTTACCTGTCACGTGACAGGTGGACTGAAAATGTACATTTCATACCCTGATAATGTACTCCCAGTTTCAAAACAATTAAGCTGGCACTCTAGGACTAGTTGCATTCATGAGAAAAGCTAATTAACAGTATGGACAGATCAGAGTTCATACAATCCACGAGTTTTCCAGGACTTTCCTGATCATTAATTTTAATTTTCCAGAAGTCTTTAGTACAAAAACTCCCAACAAACTAAAAGGTGAGCAAATTAACGAAGTTCAAGAACAAACTTAGACTCAGTGATGCGTGGCATCAGATCACTGTTTCTCCCAGAAGACAGAAGTGTATTTCTTTCTGGAATTGCCAGGAGTTAAACTATATTTTTAAGCATTTTCCAGGTTAGCAATTAAATTCCTAGAGTTTTAGGGGCAACACCATAACATGACACATCTGTCAAACCTGATGGGCATATGAAAAGTTTATTATTTAGTCACAGTTTATCTAGGGTAAACCTGAAAGTACATGTACATGCAGGTTGATCTAAGTTCTCCCCAGGTACCACAATATGAACACAATCCAATGATCACTCTCCAAATGATTTTTTTTTTTTTTTTGCGGGGAATATTTCTATTCCAAGATCATGTCTGGTGCTACTAATTGTTAATAAACATTCAAAAAGAGCTCATCCCCCAATATTGCAAATTTGATTGGAAACTACAGGAATGCTAATAGAATTGCTGCTAGATACTCGGCTGCCTTAATTTGCAGTGTGTCCATGATGGGTCATAACAAATAGCTATTACAGTAGAGAAAATCGTTTCCTGGGTGATTACGATTCACACGTATGCTCACAGTGTTTGCCGGCCCGGGAGAAAGAGGTATTATGGGAAATTGAAGTGGAAGATCGTATCCAATAAAGTCAGTCCCATCTGAGTTGCTGTGGCGATTATGAGCAATTTGTATTCTGCGAGGAGTACAGTAGAGCTATTAATGACTAGAAGTCTAGTCTGTTAGTGAGCGGTGTGAGGAGTACAGTAGAGCTATTAATGACTAGAAGTCTAGTCTGTTAGTGAGCGGTGTGAGGAGTGCAGTAGAGCTATTAATGACTAGAAGTCTAGTCTGTTAGTGAGCGGTGTGACTCCTAAGATACCTCTAATACATGTATCTCACCCTGATATATCTATCTACCGCTAGTATTAGTCTACATGCACTGGCATTTCTTGACATATTTTTAAAAGTCCATTACCAGATTATCATTTGCAAGATCATGTGCGGTTATCCTTCTAATAATTCAATCCCCCTATCAAAATTCAATCAACCCCCCAACTATGGAGGCAAAATTCAATCAACCCCCCAACTATGGAGGCAAAATTCAATCAACCCCCCAACTATGGAGGCAAAATTCCATCAGCTGTTCTAATATATTTCATCACCATCTAAAATCATTGAAATAATGAAGAAATAATGAACTAGGCAGGATTTTGAACCATTCTCGTTCTGAAAAATTTGATCACCCTCATATTTCATGGTGAGAAATTTCACTTCCTGTGATTGAATTATTGGAGAGATTAGCATAGACAAAAATTCAGATCCTGTAAGCAATGGGATCATAACTCTACAGGGACAGTCTACAAGTGAGTGTATCAAGAGACCTTGTCGACGGAGGGGGGTGGTCATTACTACTCCAGTCAACTGTAACTCAAACTGACCTATTGTCCCGCTCCCTTTTGGAAGAAGTATCTGGCCACGATTAGAGATTTTCTCTCACTGGCGGATATGGCGAAGAATAATTGTAGAAGGATATGAGAGTGTCCGAGGATCAATGATGCCTTGCGAGAAATTTGATGGGATTCAACAAAATGTGAATTTGAAGTCTAATAACGAGTTGGTCCCCCATTGAGATTAATCCCAGACATTTCCTCAGAAATCCGATCGCTCATTAATTTTTTTTATTAACTTTGGGAGGAAGTTGCGGGAACATAAATATCAATACAGTACATTTTACTGGTGTTATGTATTCGTATACAGTTTCCCCGATCACAGTCTAAAGTGAGTTGTTTGTCTATGAGGATTCCACACGCTAAAATTCCATCGATCAATTAGTACAATGCTACCCCCACAGAGTATTACGGCTGTGAGACTTGTCAAAGCTTCAAACATTATATGCTATGCTGGAGGCATGGGGCAGCATTAATTAGTATGTGAGGTGGCCGACAGTTGTTCGACATTTTCGACTAATTTCGCACCACATCTGTAACCATGCCATCGCTGCGTAAAAACTTCAGCGCTGAATAATCCAAGTTAACCATTTCGATCTAGACAAGCTCCTATCAAACAATTGTAGACAATTCCCATCATTATTCCAGTGGCATAATCTCGATAAATCTTTCTGCATTGTTACACAACCACAGCAACCCGGAGGGAAGTCTTCAAGGCAATTAAGGCGACAAAGCTGCAGCGTGTCTTCCGCATTCAAAATTGAATTTCATAACGGGGAGAACTGATGGATCGTGATTCATTGGTAGATTGGGCCCTAACAAATACTGGCCCGTACTTAAGACGGGGATCAGATTCTTCCTTCCTAATACAATCTGAGATGAGATCAACTTTACAGGCAGGATACGAACAACATTAGAAACCTGATTTATTTGATTTGTGCAGCTGGCATTCTCCGTCTGTCCGTGGTTGTGCGTGCTGGGAGTAATTCTCTCAGGATGAAGTCTGTGCTTCATTGTAATCAGCTAAATTTAATTAATATGTCTTCCCTAGTTTGTCATGCCCTGATGAAGGTTTCATCTTTATTTTCCTCATGCAAAAATTAAGCATCTGATCATCCATTTCCTATTACATGTACATACAACTAGAGTGAAACCTGTGAAGAACGACACCTGGGTAAAACGGACGAATTTCTCAATTTTGGCATTATCCATGGTCTCAATACTTAAATTTGAAGTATTTTGAACATTGACAAACCAGAACCCTGTCAAAACTGACACTATAATCCAGTCTCAAGCATGGACGCGATTTACACAGGTTTCACTCTAAAATTCTAATTTTCATCACTTTTATTTATTCTTGTTTCATGTTTAAGTCTTTCACCTATTTCCTACAAATGCTAAGACAGTAAAACATTACATAAGGGTTGGAGGGGACGGGGGGGGGGGGGGGTATCAGGGCAAATGAAATTTGTACCGGTTATCTCGATAAATCTTCAAGAATTTTGGTCTATCCGTCTTGTATGATACGTCAATTCCTTACAACATGGGGACTACATGTGGGGAACCATTCAACCAAGTATTGAAAAGGAGCAAGTATATTGCACGCATACTTTACCCGATTGACGGTATCATATCAGAGTTTTAGTATCACTTTCAAAACCAAAATTCAGCTAATTATTACTGTCCATGTTTTATGAAAAAAAACCAAAAACAATTATCATCCATCACAAGTGATACTTTCTGCAGTCTTAAATGGAATTACTTCACGTAACACTGCTTGATTATGTACTCTCACTTTGTGTTCCCAAAAACAAAGGTATAGGTTCAACTACTGCCACTTCAATTTTTCTGTTGAATTTAGCTGATAAATTAATAAGCGAACCAAAAAAGATTTTAAAAAAACATATTCAACAACATAATACCCAACCCCCTTTTGACCCACAAGTGTGTACCATTCTGAAAGAACAATCACACCAGAAAAATCATTTTAACTCATAAATTTGTATGTCACAAGAAGACAAAGACTTTTATACTAATTATACATGTAACGCAGATCTGGGAGATCTAGAAAACAATTTTGATTCAAAAGTATTGCCAAAAGAGCAAAAAAAACATGAGAGTGAGACTCACAAAACCCCTCGGCTTCCCTCAAGCAATTGAGAAATATGCTGAGAATGTGAAACATATTATGGCTACATGTACATGTATATTTACTAATCATTCAGAATTGTCCTTTTAGAGCATATCATTAATTCTGCAGATTTAACAGCAACATTCAAGCATATATCACAAAAGGAGCATAACTTTGTAAAATAAGGCCCAAGGCGAATAATTTTTCTTAGCTTCTACAGTACAAGTAGATAAACAATTTGGTAACTCTACCGAACACAGTTCTTCAGATAACTGGTTAATACATTCAAGCATATCCAAGATTATTACACCTGGAAAGGGGCATAACTCCATAAAATAAGGGCCGAGATGATGAATTTTTGTACGCATCTAGAATACAACTAGATAAATAAGTTTCCAAATGTAGTAGATGTACCGAACACAGGTCTGCAGATATAACTTGTACACTCAACTATAGATCACAAAATAATCAGAGATTATTAGATCCCAAAAGGGGCATAACTCCATAAAATATGGTCTAAGAGTACTAACTTTTTTCTAGGCATTTAGAATACAACTGGATAAAAAGTTTCATCATAATTCGCAAGCTGTACCAAACACAGTTAATTAGATATAACTGGTTAGTAAAGCACGTATCACAAAATTGAAAATTATTGCACCTGAAAGGGGCATAACTCCGTGAAATAAGGGCTGAGGCGACTAATTTTCTGTTGGCTTCTAGAATACAACTATATAAAAAAGTTTCCAAAATGTAGTACATGTAGCTGTATCAAACATAGTTCTGCAGATATAGTTGATTACACTAGCTGTATCAAACACATTTCTGCAGATATAGTGGATTATATTCAAGCATATATCACAAAATGTGAAATTAATACATCTGTAAAGGAGCACAACTCTGTAAAATATGGATTGAGAGGAGCCATTTTCGATAGGCGTCTGACTTATAAATAGATGAATAAATTCCCAAAATTTGGTCACTGTATCTCAAGCGTTTTTTCCTAAAATGTGGTAACGGAAGTATGGACGGACGGACGTACATGGCGACGACAATACCCCGCGGCCAAAATGGCCGAGGGGTAAAAAGTGTCCCTACAGAATCCCATCAAGTTTGAGCAGACTATATTAAAGAGCTAATGCACTCATGTTGAACAAAGAATAACATTGGATGGCAGAGATGTCGACTTAGCGGATAATTAATTTAAGTAAATAATTACGACAATCACTTTTCTATGTGACTCCCTCAGATGTTCAATTTCTTGTCAACTGCTCACATGCAATGTGATGTCAAAAGAGCATAACATGATGCCGACGACATCACGTTAGAACTCCACACAGATTTCAAAAGTCAAAGGCTATGATGTATGGAATGTTATTACATAATATCAAGAACCAACATCCGGCACTGTCTTAAGCTGCCTTTGCTGTTCTGTTGGAGCAGTTGACCAAAATCAGACTTCCAAAGCAGTCACATACATGTAGCAGTCAATAATTGTCATTATTACTTACATTTCCCACCAATTTTACATCTCCAGCCGTCATGTATTGGGCGATTCCACGACTTTTGATTTTTTGTATCAACCAGTGCCTGAACTAAGACAAAATGGAGTTTTTGTCATTGATTGGTCCACATTCTAGAAAAAAATACCATTGAAACATCTAGCAAACTCGGACAGCCATAAAATGTGATTTTCTAGTAGGCCTCAAAATAAGATTATAATCTGAAGTATTCCTCTCAGTTTAGTTATATCTGATGTTAGTAACTAACAATGATGTATTCTAACATGCAAACTTGCCAAATTTGCGAAGTTGGCAAGACTTTGTCATTTTCACTCAATATCCAATTCGATTATCACAATGTAACTTACGTGACAAATTTTCATGGGTCATTTTGTTCAGAGATAATATAGGCAATACATATAAAAAACCTCTTCCATCAATGAAACTACCTCATGTCCACTAGGAACATACACCTCTTAACTTGGTAAAAAACAAATAGTTGAATGGAAATTCAGAGGGGTGAAGTTGTGTAACTTACGTGACATGTCACGCAAGTTACAAAAATTGTCACGCAAGTTACATATACAAAACCATGTAAACTAGGAAGAATTTTTTTTTCAAATGCAAATCCAACTATTAAGTATTTCTAACATTGTTACCACTAAAAGTATACAATTAAGATATTCTAAACTGTCCTTGCGGACTAAGTAAAGGGCCCAATTCCATAACCATTCCAATGTTTTCACTGAAAATATGGTAACGAGTTTGGTAATTAATTAGAAAATAATGAACAGTTAAGTATCCCAAAAATTGTTATTCCTGTATAAGTACATTGTATTTTTCAATTTCTAAACATTTATGCAAGTATTTCCTGAATAAATAGTCCAGAATCCCATCCCATGTAACTTACGTGACACACATTTGTAACTTACGTGACACTGGTTAACAATTTTTACAACCCTTGTGGTAAAATATGGCAAAGTGACAGATGGCAACTATACACATACCTACTATTCATTGTTCAAGCTATCGCCATAGGTGAGAACTTTTAAGATTCTTCCAACCAAATCAGAGAATTATTAACATACGTCAAATGAACCAAAACTGCCCTAATTCTCTGAGTAACTTACGTGACACTTTTTAAATTAAGCCCAGATGCTAATTAATTTGATTGAAATTACTCGAAAACCCATTCATAGTATAAGAAATACTTTTATTCAAGTGATTTGTTTTGTTATTGGTGTAGTCATGGCTGTTAATTGTGGCAGATGTTACAAATGCATCCCCAGCGGGAATGAAAATGTAACTTACGTGACATGGAATTGCCCTATTATTAATGTATATTTTCAAAATGAGTGCAACACCTCTTTAAAGCAAAGAATTCTGTGTAATGGGGATCGCCAGCCACACTAGGCGGCGCTAGTCAGTCCCATCAGGTAAAGAAGATGTGGAGTCATAAAACGAACAATTATAATGTCGTTACATTAGGACGTTGCCTTCTGGCGTCAAGAAAAACAACGTGGGCATGTGCCAATTAACTCTTGGCACACTAGCCACCTGCATGGATGTGTTTTGATGCCCATAAAATGAACTGCTCACAGTAAATTGTGTACTGGCAGTAAGACGATTGATTATTCAAGACTTCTCAGAGAATATTTTGAAAGAGAATGATACACAGGAGAAGTGGAAGAGTTGTGGAACTTCAGTTTGTTTTGTAGATGAAAGTCAACCTTGATCTTTGGGCTCTCAGGTTCTGAAAAAAATCTCCAATGTGTTAGCCAGAGAGGGGTGTGAAGTGTTCTGCACTCTCTGGTTCCAATTTACACACCCTAAACCTGTCAGATTTACTATGGCAGAGATAGGAAGTGCACTCCCTGTTTTATGAAAAGTAGAAATTTGCAAACCTAGATCCCCAGTTTCTGGCTTATGCCTTATGCCAGAAATAACTATGATAGCAGGGTCTTTGGCAGCTGGAGCCTTTCAAAGACCCCACATTTTGTGGTTCACAGCATTGTACATGGCTCAATTTATTTTTTTCACAAAAAGGAATAAGGCCACTATTCAAAATATCTAGTAGAAACCATGCTATGTATTGACAGTGTGATATATATTTGGTGAATGTACATGTATGTAGATGATAATGTACATTGTGCTATCATCACAGCTATCACAATTTTGCGAGGGAAATGCCGAGTACTCTTCAATCTCCATCTCCATATTCAACATTGATTTCTAATCATTTGTGTTAAACTGCAATTGGTTTTCTTCAAAGGAGAAGTGTAAATACATAAATAGACCCAGCATGACATTGACCATGAATCAAGGGATGTTATCCCCTACATAGTTGGTGGGTGATGGATGTGAATTGTTCATAGGCGAAATGACACACACACATTGCCGGTGTCCATTTTTCAGTGTTGAAGGTATTGCAAATGAACATTTCCAGTTTTAGGTCTCGAGAGAGGACGTCATGAACATTTCTGATCTCATGAACGCACAACAGTCAAAGGGCGCATGTAAAATTCATCGTTCTAGCTTACTCCTGATATCATGGAGACAAGAAGAAGCTGTAGCAGTTAGGATGTTGAGACAAGAGTTATGCCCCTTTATCCATTGTTGTCCAGCCTACATCATCATTACTACAATACCGGTGCATGTACTGGACTGGGATAATACCATTCAGAATATCAAGTTCAACATATGATTAATCCAAGTACCAAGAAACCTATGTGTGTTTTTGCGCTTTGTGTAATATGAGAAAAAAACAAAGAAAAATTCATAAGTTCTAGCTCTAAACAACGACCCATATTCCATTGATAACCCAGAAAACATAGGGAATTGCGCTGTTTTGTTTTTTTTCATGAAAAAGGCATATAGTGAGTATTTGAAGATAATCAGGTGTATCAAAATTGATCAAATTGGATGGATGTTGCTGTGAAAGATTCTCGGCTTAACCTTAATGAATAGGAGATAGCCCACTTGGAAGAATGGGTAAAAACAAAAGAAAAAGAAATCCAAAATCACCAGCGGTCTACTCTAACATTCAATCGCCCCCAACATTCTGGGTAAGAAAATGAACTTCCAGTGTTTAGAGAATTTACCATAACAAGTAATTTGTTTCCAAGAGAGAGAATAACCTATGTCCAACTCACTTAGAACTACTGGAGCAGTAACATTCTCAGCACCCAGGTATATCATGCCTAATAGACTCTGGGACATTATACAGAAGTTCAATTATTGGCTTATGGGCAAGATATCACTAAGCTCATATATTCTTTGCTTTTTTCTTCTATTATGCACCTAAAATCCCATAATCCATAATTTATCAGGTTACTCCGAACTATTGACATTTGGTGATTGAAATGGGTGTAAGTTTACACAATATATAAACAAATTTAGATCTAATTCAAAGGAATGTTCTGGCGCACTCGTTGTAAGCCTTAGTTTTACCCGCCTCTCAGTGGCAAGTGTAGCCTAGGTGACTGTTTGTATCAGGTGACCAACTCTGACGACCATTGAAAATTCAACTGGTCTTACAACCAAAATTCAAAATACTACACAGGCATACCATATAAGGCATGTCTCCACAAAGGCAAATGATTGGCCACGATGGGATGTGAGATACAGACGCACATGCCCCATTATATACAACAGCTACAGCCAGAGAGACTACGAAAGGGGAAAGCTGTTGTGCCTGTGATGATGGATGAGTGACATCCCACAGAGTTATAATGCAATACAAATTTTGTTGAGGTTTATTCTGAAATATCAACATATTGTATCAATGTGTGTGGTGACTGTGAGGCCAATGATAATTAATACAGGGATTCATAGACGTCCGTTTTGACTACCGTTAAACGGTAGAAAAAAAATGTCAAAAACTGAATATAGACAGCAAAAAACTCAAAAGTGTACGTTTTGGACAAGAAATACTCAATGTTTTTGACGAAAACTCAATACTCGAAATGGTGCAAATTATTTCAGTGATGTGAAAATCATCGCCGATCCTTCGACAATTTGCGAGTTCTGCGAAACGTACACAACGGATTCAGATTTTGCTGACGTAATGCGCTAACTAAACCTCGGAGACCTTTGCTCGATTATTTTTGGGAGCCTCGAATACTCTCTGTAATGGTTCCCGACTGGCGCCGAAGGTATGAGTGTATTCTCCTTCGCTCGGCTGCTACCTGCACAGCTACCTACGTTAAACCCAACAGACGAAAACAGTCTATATGAAGGAATTGAATGCTAGCTGGCGGTCTGCAGACGAAAAGTACACCGTACACGAGGGTGAAGATGAAACCTGGTCCTGGGACATTTTGGATATCATTTAGCAGATGAATTTGATTCGGGTTCGTTCATAATTAGAATGACAAACAATTTTCCCTAAGACAGAACATCGGGCAAAGTAGAATCAAGCGGTAGGAAATTTATGAAAATAAAAATGGATCGTTGCTACGGCCGAGACATTGCGTGTATGATACCCGTCATGAACAACAACAACAACGCGGTCTAGCACTTTACGTTGAGAACATGCATTTCTTCAGAAGTCGGTTTATTTGAGGTCTAGATTTTAACTTTAACGGCATTGCATTTCTTGTTTATGTCCGTGAGTCTTGAATTTTTGTTGGTAATTTTTATCTTTCACTGTAAAAACCATCATGGTATAAAATGAGAAAATGTGGTATAAAAATATCTGGAATTTCCTTATTTTTTTTAATGTTTTTGCGTATCTCATATAAATCCATAGCCTAGTCTTTATATAAAGGTTCATTAATAACAATTGTTGATTTACTGCTTGTCAGGGAATGCAGCAGGTGGCCAGATTTTTATTTATTTATTTATTTTTTATGATTATTTTTTTTTTTGCAATGCAGACAATTCCAATATTTGTTTCATATGCAATACAAAGATACAAATGAAATAAAATTAAGAGTATATACTTACCACTTACCAAACATGTTTAATTTGAATACTGCTCATCAATGGAGATAATCACTCGCCTGAACTAATTTGTGCTATTATAGGTGTGCTAACCACCCTCCTCAGAATAAATGAGGCGATTTCAATTTTTCCCATTGAGAAGTTTACATCTAGTTGTGCAGTAACTAGCACTAGTGAAAATGGCAACTGGTCACGAAATGCTTGGTTCCGCAAATTTGGATTCTTTGGATTCTCGCAAACTAAGCCACTAAGAATCCAACTGGATTCTCGCAAAATTTTGCGAAATTCTACCCCTGCAGTTCCTTTGTTCTGAAGTTTGACGGCAACCATGCGATGGACGTAAAGTAGAAGTCTGAGTTCAAGACATCATTCTGCTTGACAGCTGCTACATCTTACGTGAAAATCCGCTGATGATGTAAGGATTTTATAGCGTCTCTTGCAAGCGTTATATGATAATTATCTTTGAATGTTTATGATAGTTTGTGATCTCTTACCGCTGTTGGTGTTGCTACAAACACGAGGTCCAAAAGAATGAAATCTATTAAAATAAGTGAGCAAGTTACAATACAGAACATGTGTTTTTTTGTCATTCAGATGACCATTATCCAAATCACATTAGATAGCTCACCTTTAGTACTACAGAAACTATTTGTTCATATCTTAATTGGTAGGGTGGTAAAAACATTCAAAAACTCAATATCAACTTGTGGGTGGGCCGTAAAAACTTGGAAAAACTCAATTTGAGCATAAAAAGAACTCAATATTTTATAGTGGGTAGTAAAAATTTGGACTTCTATGAATCCCTGTAATAGTCTGCTTCTCATGACCTAGTGGATCAAAAAACTAGATGCTACTTGCATTAATTATTAATTATTGATTATTAAGAACAAAACCATTTCAACTCAAAGATCAATTATTTTATTCTCATTCGAAACCTAAAATTAAGGCCCTATTTCGGAGACAATTGATTGGAGGATATTGAAACTTCACACAGGAGATAAACTAAAAAGTACCAATTTTATTCCAATGTATCAAGAAAATCCTTCCAGTAGTTCTCAACAAATCGCGAAAACAAGAATTAGATGGGAGATTTGTAGGTTATTTTTTGACGTCAGCCTGCATGTTATAACATTGGCAGATCAACGTCATCAAGCCCCAAAATAACATGGTAGGTATTGGTGATTTTCGTCAATTCCCAACAGATTTTAATGGAATATGGGGGGAAAAATCGGTATTTTTTAGTTTATATACTGTGTGAAGATTCGATGCTGTACGATAAATTGTCTCCGAAATATCGCCGAAAACGTCTCGGAATATATTATCTGGGACAGATAGTAGTACTTTCGTTTTCACACCTTTCGAGATAAGTTTTACAAACATCGTCCAGTCTCGCATTCTCGGGAGATGTTTTTGTTGTAGGGGTCACCAGAATCTTCGATCTTTTCATTTCGATTATACTGCATGTACAGATAACCATTATTGTGATAACGTTAAATCGACGAATAGACGTGAAATATGACATTTCATGCAGCCGCTCATGCCATGTGCCGCTCACATTCCTCTGTCAAAATGGCGGTCACTGTTTAGTCGAAGCAACCCGGAACCACGAACCCGCTACTGAGCTATAGCTGATCGATGCGTCTACAAAGGTTGGCTGGCTTTATAATATGGTAATAAACATTCCGGGACATGCGAATAGGGTTGAGGTACTGTATATAGCATATAACATAGGCAAAGATTATCTGCGACGGAGAGGAAACCCACACTCAAGGGAGTTAACTTTGCAACTGCATCTGGTTTTTCTCTCGGCAAGGGAGACAATTTCGTAACGGATTTTTTTTTATAGACGGAGTAAATAATGACAAACAATGCGCAATTATTGTCCATAATCTTCATAGTGCGGACCGATTTTCCTAATGCGGTCGGGTCATGAGAAGCAGCCAATTAATTAACAGAGGCCTGATATGGTAAACACTCTGGCGAGTCCATCTCCCTCTTAACCCCCAAACTTTGCCTCATATATCGACCCATCAATAGTTTGATTCCCACCTAAAAATTCAAGAAAGTACATAGATAAGGTCCTGTTGATGACTATTATGTTGTGAACTTTCGTTTCCAATAAGTTGAGGTCAGAAAATACACTGCCTGTGAGTGAACTATTAGAGTGTTTCACATAGTTGGTGAAAATTGAATTCTATGGACGAATGTACAGAAGAAACAGACTAAAAGACTGATTAGATACAGTACTTACCACCTCATAGAAGTAGAGAGCCCTGTCATAGTTCTTCAGTGCTGTGTAGATCATACCACCGTAGTAGTAGAACAAGAGGAAATCCTTGGCTTCATAATGTCCTCCCTGAACAGAAATACAAAATTACTGATCAGTTCTGTGACATTATGTATTGCCTTATTATTCACGTTGAAATAACATTCAGTATTTTCACCGAAAAAGGTTTTCCGTGAAAGGTAGTTTATCTTCCTTCTTATGCTATCTTATGATAGGCCTGCATGTATATATATATTTATTATCCCACAAGCAAATTTGTATTCAATATCGGGATTGTGATTGGTTAAAATGTTGGGTCGTATAAACCCATATACATGATATACCCCGAGTGATGTCTTGCTATTCGGCGTATATACAAAACAACTCACATGCAATTGGAAATCGCTCTCGCTTCAAAACTTCAGCTGACCATATCTCAATATTTATGGATTAACTTTCGTCCACTTGTCAAAATTTTATGGAATAAAGTCATAGTGCATCATTTTCACTGAAGTTTCCGACATACAACTCACCATAAGGTGCCTACTTGTAACAGAGCAGATCTAATGCTGCCATTTTATAGTGCTGTCCCACTGAAATATTATTCCGTAGGCAGACATGACACCCACTCAGTCACATTATACTGATATCGAGCGAACCATCCTTGTTCTATCCTCTTATTGCTGAGCGTAAGCGAGGAAGCAACAAGTTCAATTTTTCATGTCTTTGATATGACCCAGCCTGGGATTGAACCCAGTACCTACCGCTTACGAGGCCGGCACTCCCAACCATTAGGCCACCGCAGTGCGGTCCATATGAAAATAATAAAGATACTGGTATACCTGTGGCTTTAGAGAATAGTTGTGTATGTGACCGTGAACACAGAAAGGCTCTACGGGGGAGACCAGCATCCATTCTATCATTTAGAAAGGGGTGTCACATAGTGTCATCATGGGGCAAAGAGCTAAACATTTACATTGTGAAAAGGTCATAGCAAATTATTATTTGAATAGCCTGCTAAATCTTGTCTGGCCATGGTTAGTGAACATACCTCTTTACTGATGTCTGTGATATCAGTGGCCAAGAATGGTAATGCTGGCTTAAAATTCTTGGATAACAGGCACAGCTGTCAAAGAATAGAAAGATATAAAATCTATTAATATTATATGATAAAGACAAAACAATTTCACACATTTATAAAAAATATTTCAGCCGGTATTATATGAAGAATAGTGAACAGATTACAGTAAAATGCTGCTGTTTAATATTTACAGTTTTTTTATATTTTATTTTGAAAGTAATGGTTAGACAGCCATTGATGAAAAACTGACACTAACGAGATGTTCTGAGAGGAATTTCTCTGCTCTTGTAAGATTTATATATGATCTAAATCTATCTATACACTGTCAGTGTCACATGCGATTAATTCCACATCCACTGTACCATCATGGGATTCTGATTATCTTTCATGTAAAATTTTGTTGCTCATAACAGTGTATTACCGTAAAGCATGCCATCTGGACTCACTGCTATACCCAGACAGACTACATCAATGTAGTTGACTTCAGTAAAATATACTTTCGGCTACTGATGACAAATTTCTGTTTCAGGTCGATACTTTTTGTTACGTTTGCATTTTAATTTGCAGGTACTTTGTTCTCTTTTCTCTACTAGTCTGCATAGAATAGATACATTTGATTGCCACAATATTATTGCCAACTATATCGACGTCGCTAACATTAATTTCACATTGTAAATATGCTAATATTTTTTTTTTATACTTTCTGCTTCTTTGTATTTGAAGGCACCTGTTAGGTAATACCTAACAGGTACCTTATATCGTATAAAAGATACATTTGTATCAATTATTGTATAATCATGTTGGAAAGCGTTACAATTCTAACTTTAAAATGATAACAGAGTTGTTACTCAATTGTTACAATATTGCCAGCCGATGTCAACTAGTACAAAGATAGAACTAACGTACTTTGGTATACAAATATAGAACACACCTGGTTACATTATAATATTCAACTATAGGTTAAAGAAAATTAAGTAATTTCCTTCTCAAACTCATTTTGTATTCAAATAACAGCTTAATGTTGTAATTTCCATATTTATATTTACTAATGACCATTATTGCTATCAGAATAATGTGATTAACCTCGTCGACCTGTGAAGTACTAAGTGCACCATAATCAAGTTCTCTTATACCAAATAAAATTATAGTTGGATGGAGCTTAATTCTCATTTGAATACGTGCCACTGTTGTATTTTCCACCTCTGACCAGAGATCCTCGATTTGTTTACAATGTACAAAGAAATATTCAATAAAATCCTATGTCTACTGATGCTTCTTTGAAACATGGACAGTGATTTCACACAATGTAAATAAGATGCCAATGGTAAAACACTGGTAAGTAATCAATGGTAATGGTAATCCCTCCAATCATTCAACCCCTCTATCAAAATTCAATCACCCCCAAAAATGAAGACAAAATTCAATCAGCTGTTCTAATAAATTTGATCACTCTTTAACATCATTGAAATAACGAAGAAAGAATGGATTATATGCATGATTTTGAACCAGATTGTCAACTTTCTGTTCTAATAAATTTGATCACCACCTGACTTCATTGTGCAAAATTTCACTTCCTGTGATGGAATTATTAGGATTGTTCCCGAAAAAAGTACATCAAATGGAGTGAAGATTTTTCAGTTATGTGGTATATGCGTGGTTGGTGATATACAGTCAATTAACATTAGTGAAATAGAATGCAGGCCTGCAAGTGGCTCACAGTGAAAATATAGGAGGAAATTTGCCAAAATATAGGAGAAATATAAGAATTGTCTAAATAAAATATAGGAAAATATAGGAAATAATAGGAGTCTAAGACAGGTCACTACTACATAGTATGTTCCAAACTTGGTAGTTTTGTGGTGTTTAATCAAATTATTTCCATTGGATGTGGTCATAGTCGTGGCGATTGAGGAGACACGTTCTACTGCTTGGTTCAACAAAGAGAGATTGAAATGTTTTCATATTTGCCGAGCGAAGCGAGCCCAAAATTTTTTCTGAAATGAATTTCCTCATGCCAGTTTGACTCTACTCAGAGATTTGGTGAAAGTTTTTATGAGAAAAAGTCAAAATATAGGAAATATAGAAGGTTTTGAGTTCAATATAGAAAAATATAGGAATGACTCAAAAATATAGAAAAATATAGGTAATATAGGAGGCACTTGAAGGCCTGAGAATGGTGTATGGGTGGTTGGGGTTAGAAAAAGTAGTCTTTTCCCCACTTCATGTACCTTTTTCTGGAACTTTCATGTACCTTTTTCTGGAACAGCCCTTAGAGGGATTACCGTATTAGCACCAATAAGTAGTTATTGACAGGGATAAAGAGTAGATACCTGACAAAGGTCCGCCTGTATGGAAGTCAGCTGTGCAGAATGGAGCTGTATTTTGTTGATAGCTTTCACTAAAATTCCTATACCTCGTATGGGCTGAAACAGGAGAACAAAGCCAAAGCTTATAAAATGTTCATAAAAGAGAGATAGAATAAGAATAAACCAGTCCCTCGTGTTGATAAATTTGTGGCAGTGTATTTTCTACTTTGTTTTTACCCAATATAATTGAGTGTATTTTCTACTTTGTTTTTACCCAATATAATTGCGTACTATGGATTATCAAGTGAGAATATATAAAGTTTGCCACACAAGATTTAACACATGCTTGCTAGCATTCCATCATGTATAGATAATGCTCGCGTTAGATCCATGCTAGCTTCAATGATGACCATCACGTTAGATCATAGAATAGAATAGAATAGAAGCTTTATTTATAAAAACTTGGTCAGCCATCATCTATCGATGCTCTTCCTGGGAGCCGAGTGCTATAACAATCATAACTAGACATTGTTGGTACAATATCATGGTCTTTCCTTGTCGACCTCCAAAGGTATTATTTCGCTGTATTGTGATGTGGCATATACTACAAATACGGAGTGGAAGCATTTTCCGGAAAGTTTAATTTGTCAATATTGCGAGCGCCTTAGGTCGAGTGTGAACTTTCATCGTTATGTGCCGTTGTTCAAACAATTGCAAACAAAGTTAAACGGTTGAACGTCTATTGTATTCTATTTGAGTCCCGCTCTATCTGGGCACTGAATATATGTCGCTCAATAATTATTTCGTCCGTGTACATCAACATACTTCAAACAGCATGCTAATTGGGGGCGGAAATTGTATGCCTGCCTGCAACAACGCGAATGCATTCTTACTGTCAATTCCAAACACACATACATATATATATTCCCTCAATCAAAATTGGTGACCTGTACCAGACACTTCAGCTTAGTATCCACAAATCGCGTGAAAGAAGAACGTGATACAGTTGCAGAGATGCCGTTTCAATTACGTATTTTGGCGCGCGATTTTAGTCGACTGGGTATTGTTCTTAAATTAGTAAACGAATGCCTACCTTGTTTGCACAGTCCATTCGTACTTCATCTGGGAACATTCCACGTAAACGGCGACATCAAATATTCCCTCGTTTTAGGGACTTTAATCCTAGACACCTAAATGCCATCCCTGCCGAGCTCAGCTATTTCCCTACGCTCGCCGTGAAAGGAACACTCGCGCGTATTTGAGGGACAGACAAGCGCACTTCCGGTGAACCAAATTATTCACCTTGTTTGTTTCCGAATACCAGGATCGCTAAGCCTCTGTCTATGCTATATTATGTCAAACTAACGGCTTTCTCTTAACTGTTCAAGTTTTCCACAATTACTGATCCCGGTACGGAGTCATTGTCAACGAAAGAACACAGTATTGGAAGTAAGTGGCAGCAAATTACAAGTTCGTAACTATTGCGGTTCAAGAGATAAAAGGTTTACAAAATTGAGCCGGCCCCGTCATGTAACACGAAATTATTTAATTGTGAACATTGGATGCCTCGAGTGTTACAGCCGAATCGCTATAGCGAAATTGACAACACCCATTGAATAGATGAAATCAACATATGACCATTTAACGGCTTAATAGTTCGGGAAATTTGAATTTTTAATATCTCTGAACCTATCAAAGCTATATTCTTGAAATTTCATAGGCAAATACATATATATATTCCCTCAAACATACCTAAAAATAGTGATGATTGGATGAATACTTTTCGCAAAATTTGAATAAAGCGTAAATTTCACAAATTGCTAATTATGTTCTATTCTTTCTGGTATATCTTGATGGCTTCTAATGTTTTTCTGTTACGTCATATAATGACCTACATTCATGTGCAAATTTCAACTTGAAATTCCCAACAGTTTTCGAGTTATAACCCTGTAGTCGCAAAACTGTCGCTGACCATATCTCAAGAGCCAAGGTCAAGGTCAGGTTGAAAATGTAGTGACGTCATACTTGCATCATGGCGTACAAATGTACCAAATTACAGATTCCTGCATGTTGTAGTTTTTGAGAAAAACGTGAAAAACGTTTTTTACATTGTGCGATATTCAAGGTCAAGGTCACATCCGATCGTTTTATAAGTAGCACCGAAAGAAAGACAATATTGTGCTTACTATTGTGTCATTGTTTCTTGCCTGTCAGCATGTTACTTTCTAAGTAAATGGAAGCCGTATTTTCGATATTTGGATGCTTATCACTTCAATGGTCAAGGCCGAATTCTGATACAAGTGCTGACCTTGTGACGTTACGTAGGTCACGTGACCTTATTTTCAGGCTGATCGCATTAGCCGTTCATGATTTGACCACCAAACTTTGCGCTCATATAGCGACGCTCCTGGAGGTCAAAGGTCAAATTTGAGGTCACATCCTTTTCGGTCATTAAAGTGTTCAGTAATATTAGGAGTATCAATGCCGTAGCCTATTTCCTTATAAAATAACGGGTTTTGAAAAGTATTAAAGGGGAGATAACTACATTTTCTTGCTACGTAACAATTCAAAAATATAACTACAGCATGGTCATATGTAAGACTTACCAACCAACAACTTTCTTTCAGATATGTCCTTTAGTTTTGACTGTACACCGAAGACACGAAAAACAGCACCAGGGGAGAGAACTCGAAAACTGCTTGTCTGACCTACTTATTTTATTGGTTATTTTGTTGGGTGTATCTGCAAACTTTCACATTTCAAATTTCAGCTGCATCGCCTTATGCGTTTGGTCAATATTCGCAAAATGGTGTTTTTATCAAAAACGCCCATAGCTCAATAGGTCAAGGTCATGGTCAAAATTGAACACCTGTACCAGAAACTTCAGCCCGGTATCTACAAATGTCGCAAATATCTAAGCTGTATATGAAACCGTTTAGCCGCTATCGCGAAAACAGAATAATAATAATAATAATCCGTAGAATAACAAAAGGTCTATCCATTGGAAATGGAAAGACCTAATAACAAACAGTGTATAGGGTATAAAAAATAGAGCTCACATTCTAACACAATAAGGATCATGTTTTGGCAAAAACATCCTCGTAAATTTAAAACATTCGTGTTTAAACACAGCCAAAGATGGACTGTTTCTGACACGGGATGGCAGAAAATTCCACGCCACTGGACCCCGAGACAGAGAAGGCTCTCTTATAAAAATCTGTTCGTGAGAATGGGACATATAATTGATCTATATTTACATAGGATCTAGTAAATCGGGTTTGTCAACTTATAGACAATATAAACTTGTCTTTTAAATAAGTAGGAGCAGATCCGTGTAAGCTGCTGTACACCAGGACACAATCGCTGTACATTACGTGCTGTTTAAATGGAAGCCACTTTAATCGCTTGTATAAGTCGGTGGTAGAAATTTCGAAACCACAATCTAAGATTAACCGAGCAGCCCGTTTTCTTAGTACCTCAATTCTGTGTACATCAGAATCAGTGCACTTTCCCCAAATATTAACACAATAGTTTAGGAGTGGTTGAATAAAACAATTAAAAAACGTTACTCTTGCAGACATAGGCAAAAACATTTTAAGTTTTCTCAACAAGAATAATTTAGAAGCAATCTTCTTGCAAAACATATCAACCTGGTTTTCCCATGAAAGGTTTTGATTGATAGTTATACCAAGCAATTTTTCATCAGTAACAGAGTCGATAACATCACCACCAATAGTAATGAACAATTCAGATTGGGGCAGATAGACACGCTTTTGGTGTGTAGTCACTAACATGCTTTTCGTTTTTGTAGTATTTACGGCCATTTGATTATCTTGGCACCAGTTTTTAACCTCAGTTGCGCCATTTTGTAATTTGACTTCAACTTTGGAATCGATTTACCGGAAGCAGACAGTGTAGAGTCGTCAGCAAACATTGTAGTTTTACAGACTGAGGTATATAGGGGTAGATCATTTATGTATAATAAGAAAAATAAAGGGCCAAGTATAGAACCCTGCGGCACTCCGGATTTGCATGGTAATGGATCGGAAACAGAGTCCTTAAAATTTACACGCTGGTAACGGTCTGTGAGATAAGACATGAACAACTCTATAGTCGAGTTTGTACAGTTATAGATCTTCAGCTTCTGCAGTAAAATATCATGTGAAATTAGATCAAAGGCTTTGCGAAGATCAATAAATATAACACCAACTAAATTCTTTTTGTCTATATCAACAGACCAGTTATCCACAAGATCGGTCAAAGCAGTTTGACACGAGTGAAAATGCCGAAAGCCTGATTGGCTAGAATGAATCAGACGATTTTCTTGTAGATACAAGTTAAAATGAAAATGGATATGTTTCTGTAAGATTTTAGCAACACGGGCAAGATGCTAATCGGTCGGTAATTTCCAACATCATCCCGACAGCCCTTCTTGTAAAGTGGAGTAATCTTCGCAATTTTCCATATATTTGGAAAAGAACAGGTCTTTATACACATATTAAATATCTTAGTTAAACTTTTGGCTAGTTTATCATGCTAGCATTGATAATTAGGATCAGTGTAGGAGTCATATTTGGCCATCCTGTCAGTCAGAACATAACAGATCAGGTGTCATTATCCCTTAGGGAAATTTTTCCAGAAGGAGTTGTTCCATGGGCTATTCAATTCAAGGGCCATACAAGTAGCGTCCTCTTCTATTCAACATGTAGAATTAGAAATCCAGGAATGTGACTGAACTTTGCCAGGATGCCAAAGAGTTTCATTAGACATGTACATTGTCCCTCATTAAATTTTTTCACTTGCACAGGCTGCATTACACATGTGAACTAGTCTACTACAGCCGATCAGTAGCAATGTTTGTTTTTTGCTTAAAGGTGAACTGCAAAGCTTTTAATTTTATCTAAATTGTTGCTTATTTTCATCTTGTCTTATGTGACATAACTTTTATACGTTTTTGGGGCAAATATAGTTTGCAAAATTGTACTAATAACAATATTTAAGTTATCCTGTTATAAATCCGTCTTGAAAACTTGCATCGCTTGTCTCCCTTGGTTTGTAGAACCTTATGACGTTATAGTGGTCCCCTTCATTCAAGTTTTATTCAAATCTGACGTCATGCTACATCGGATGAATGAACGAGGACCACTATAACGTCATGACGTTCCAAAAACAACGGGAGGCAAGCGATGACGTTTTTAAAAGTTCTGGCTCTCGGTATGAGATTTGACTTCTAATATACCCAAAATAAAACAATAACCCACAGAACTATTACCACACATAAGTGTAACAACTATAGAAGTTCTTGTTTTATGACATTTTAACAGAACTTTGGAAAGCTTTTCAGTTCACCTTTAATATTGAGTACTGGTATGCTATCCTTGTTGAGGGAGGATATCTTAAATAGTGTTCTTTACTTTCTGAACA
Source organism: Hanleya hanleyi (assembly GCA_036873755.1). Classification (NCBI taxonomy): domain Eukaryota; kingdom Metazoa; phylum Mollusca; class Polyplacophora; order Lepidopleurida; family Hanleyidae; genus Hanleya; species Hanleya hanleyi. Next base: position 131,995 of record JAVTVY010036892.1, read on the forward strand.
GGAACTGAAAAATTGCCAAGGCTTTCAAGTCTGCAAGGAATGTGATTCCAAGTTGCATCATCTCAATCTATCATTTTGACTTTGTGTAAGTTCAAATTTATCTAACTCACATTCATTGATATCTGTGAATCTTACCTGCTTTCTCTCCACTAAACTCTGGGTAAATTTGTGACAAAGCTCTGCATCTGTGAGGAGAGAAAATATGGAAGTTCAGTTATTTAGTTGAACTTGAATGCAGATCTTCAACATAACCACTCAATACCATATTGATTTTATCATCATATTCAATTCTGTATTCAAGACATGTAGCATATAGAAATTATACCAAAATCGAAACTATTTCGTTGCTTTTAAATTAATTTTCTGGAAAATTAGTTTGTCAATTCAAGGTGAATATGAAAATGTCAGAAGAGAATAAGTTTGAGCTCAGTTTGTTCAGGAGACTTACAACTGTCTGTGGCATATCGTACATGCTCGCCATTACAGGATAGGATGAACTCCTGGGTCTGTACAAATAAGGTCTCAAAGTCTGGTATACTTGGTAAGCTGTACTTGACACACCTGAAGAAACAATTCAACAGTTATCATTAATATTGGTACATGTATGTATTTCATACAAAATTGAGAACACTATGAAGAAGGCCTACAGTCACAAACCAGGAGAGGGTCCGCTTGATTTAAATTTGGACAAAAAAAACAACAACACAGAAGTAGCTGCTTGTGTGCAGAAACGAGATAATCAAACCTACTTCACAAATCCACCAACAAAATGAAAAATATGTCAAGCTTCTGACCCTTTACCAGCTGCATATGTGGTATGACTGTAAAATACCTGGCTATAATCCTTTTTAAGATATGATGTCCATAAGACAGATGAATATATGGACATACGGACAGACTGCTCGGATGACAATATCCTTCCGCAAAAATTTCCCTGAGGAATAATGACACCTGATCGGTCATGTTCTGACTGACAGGATGGCCAAATATGACTCCTGAAATGATCATCCCAATTATCAATGCTAGCATGATCTGTAGGTCTATGGTCATCATTGAAGCTAGCATGGATCTGTCGATCAATATGGACGTGAGCATTATCTGTACATGATGGAATGCTAGCTAGCATGATCTGCAGAGAATCCACCACGGCCAATGCTAGCATAATCTACAGAGGATCCACCACAACTAATGCTACATGTAGCAGGGTCTGATGGCTATGAGAATGCTAGCATGAGCTACACAAATTGACTGAGTTACAGGTGACTGAAATGGTCAGCATTGAACAATAATGAGTACAACAGTTTATAGCATCGGCTGTGCATAACAATGCAGGGGCTCCTAATCCATGTCATATTGTATTCCAGAATGAACTTATACTTCCTTCACTTTCGGAATTCATGATATGGTCATTTTTGCGTGTTTTGTATACTCACAAAATTCCAAGAACACCCAGAGAATGTTGTTGTATATCTAAGGTGGCTAGTACATTATCCAGGTGACTTGCATTCTTTGACAAGACCTCTGCACTCTTCCCAATAAAATCACACAGCTGGGCAAAATTACCTGAAATAATAACAAGTACGTCAGTATATCTTGTTTACATTCCTGGATTCTTGCAAACTACAGAATGTAGTCCTTATATTTATGCTAATGGAACAGTTTCTTCCATAGCTAATATTTTATTCTTGGCATTTCACCAAACGTTCAGCGGACCAACTCACAGAAGTTAAGAATTATAACCTCTACAAGTGATTATATCATTCAAAATCTTCACCGTTCAAAAAATAATGATATTTTGACCAGTACTGAGTACAATGACCTCTGTTCATTAATACAGTCCATTACTATGTTTAATGAACTTCATGCCTTCAAGTGCATGTGGTACATTTATAGAATACACATAAACAGGAGATTTTATCCCTGATACATGTATTACGTATCAGCTTATATCCTTGCATCCCAGATTTTTCCCTCAATTATGTATATTTTTCCTGGAAAGCCAAGACATCAGGGATGATTATGGTGGTATAACTTAAAGGCCACACTCATTTTTGAAAAGCTGCACTCAGTTTTGTTTAGTATGCAAATTAGCATTATATAACCTTATAAAGTTATAAGGTACTCTGGAAATGGAATGTTGACAAAACATTTATGGCCCAATCCAATGCTCTGAAGGTAAACCTTGCCATGTTTGCATTAGAACATCAAAGTTTCATCCCTTTGGTCAACTTTTTGTGACATTTCCTTCAACAAACATTTTGTCATCAATGCACACCATGATTTGTAACTTCTCATAGTTATTGCTGCAAGTACATGTAGTTCATAACTTAGTTAGGTTTTAATTTTTACAACTTCTGTAATTTGGTCCCCTGACTGCCCATACTTCACTGGGATGACTGGGGCCAGAATTCCCCCTCCAAACTTCACCTGAAAACATGTAGCTGTGTGAACAACAACTTGGTACTTTTTTATTTTATTCTATGAAAAACGACACCTGAAAATAGGTTTTTTAACACAGAACAATATCTATGTGATGAAAAATGTAAATTGACTCTTCAGTTGTGTGGGATGTCCTATTGTGATATAAGTTGCACAAGAATTTGGTATGAAGACGACAATGATCATGATATCAACAAAGGCATTACGTTGTACCTATGTGACATTGTAGGCATTACGATGGAATTGTTGCCAGAACATTTGCTATGATCAATAATAATCCAGCTCTGATGTCATGGGTCAATAGTCTCCCGGCCTTCGCCGTTACCAAAACAGGCGTGATATTTCAGGGGTTCAAGTTTGTTCATTTAAATCTTTGGCCATCCCCAAAACAGTGAACCAATATGAAACATCTTTATATGTTGTCTTTTAACAATTTAGCATCAAAAAAGTATGGGGTGTGGGGGCCATTTAGTAGGACCTTTACCACATAACAGGGTGTTAGCCAGGATTCAAAGACTGCCTGTCCAGATATCCCATTTTCCCTGTCCACTTTCTATTTTCTCCTATCCCTCCAATGTTAAAGTTTCCAGTGTTTGTCTGTGCAAATGTACAATATACCTGCCCAGTGGAAAAGTTGAAGGGTCTCTGGCTAACACCATGATGACATACCCTTTAGATATTCATATGCTATGATGTAGCTTCTGGAACATATCAGGGTGGAATGATGCTCCAATTCAACTAAGATAATAAATGATAATTTTATGTATGTACTTTGTTTTTAATTCAACCTAATAAAAGTTGTGTGGGTGGGGGTGGTGCCTTTGGACATAATTTCAGTCTTCAAAGGCACTAAATCAGGGATTCATAGACGTCCATTCTTACTACCGTTAAACGGTAGTAAGAAAATGTCAAAAACTGAATACAGACAGTCAAAAACTCAAAAGTGTACGTTTTGAGCAAGAAATACTCAATATTTTTGACGAAAACTCAATCCTCGAAATGGTGCAAATTATTTCAATGATGTAAAATCCATCGCCGATCCTTCGACAATCTGGCTTCGAATGTTTGGGGATTTTCAGTTCTAGAAATAATTGCCAAAGTTTTGCCAATAACACACTTGATACAAAAAGCGGAAGTAAACTCAGGTGTGAGACATGCGCAGATCACGATGACGACGATATAACGACAGGGTCTCGACTACAGTCATAGGGCGCACACAGTCTGCGACACGTGCTTTACAACAGAAGATTGGCTAACACCAAATCAAGCGCTCCCATTGGTCGCTGATTGACAGGAAATCTGTACAACCTGTGAAGAGCAACTCTGCAGCCCAACATGAACTTGAGCAAGAGACTACATAGACACGACAAACTCCACATACTTTCTGTTTCAGTTGGCGGGACGACGGGAATACGAGAACAAATTTACCATGTGGTTTTCTTCGCTGATAGTAGTGCGATACACTTTGAATTAAAACTATCGGCTGTGTTGTAAAGTTAAAATTTGAAAAGAAAACTCTTTTCATTGACGTACATGACAGAAGGAGCTTATGCGGAGTCCAGTTTTCGTTTTTATACTTTCGTAATTTGTGAATCTCCAAAGACTGACCTGTCAGTATTCATCACACAAACTATATTCAGATTATGGTCGAAATATTGTTAAATGCCTGGACCAAAATGATTTAATAATAAAAAATACACTGTTTTATTATAATTATAAAACTTTTTTAATCGTCGTAAGGACGAAAACAGGAATCTTGAATAAAACCCAGGTTCTGGCGGTTGCTTACATTGATGACATCCAGCATTTTGTTAAATTCTGCGTAACCTTTTCACGTAACCTTTGGGTAACGCAGTCAAGTTTGGCGTAACCTAACCAATAGGTTACACACCTGCAGTACCCGTAACCTTTTTGGGGGTTACGCAATGATCTCTAATGTCATGGCCTGTACCATTGGACTAGATTCTTTTCCATTACACAATGTTTTTAATTTATGTCCAAATTTAATGTCTTCATTATATTTCTCAAGTTAAACATTAACCAACAGAAAACTTCTTAAATTTTATTTCAGTATTTCATTACAATATCTATGATACGTAAGAACTAAATAAAACACGTTACCAGCTTCACCTGAATGCGTTATTAACGTTTAATTATATTTGGATTTTACAGTGAAATGTATCAGAGGTGAAGTGTGCCAGACCTGTTGACAGTTTGTGAGTTTATGTGGTGATTGACTTCAGTATTACAGAAATTATTTGTTAATATCTTAATTGGTAGGGTGGTAAAAATATCCAAAAACTCAATATCAGCTTGTGGATGGGCCGTAAAAACTTGGAAAAACTCAATTTGAGCATAAAAAAAACTCAATATTTTGTATTGGGTAGTAAAAATTTGGACTTCTATGAATCCTTGTAAATATATCTATTTCTTTGGTATCACACAATTTCTTGATGGAGTTTACTTGACATGGCAAATTGGTAATGGACGACAGTGAGCCGACTGGCCGCTATGCTAAGATGTGACTGATTTTGTACCTGTACCACTGGACGTGACTGGATGGTATCAAGTATTGGACAGCACTTGACATGGCAAATTGATAATGGACGACAGTGGGCCGGCTGGCCCCAGATGTGACTGATTTGGCACCTGTACCCCGCCCCCCCCCCCCCGCCACCCCCTCTGGTGAAAGTTTCCCACTAGGTCATCCCTCTGGACAATTCCCCACTGGGACATATTAGGACATTTCTTCACCGGCACATTTCCCTTGACCTCTATATAATTTGATACGGTGTTTTTTTTACCAAATGTCCGTACACTGAGAGACATATGTTATGTTGTCATGATATGTACAAAGCTTTGGGTCAGTGTTTGTTTCGTGGCAAATGAAAATTTGTGACCAATAACAAGGACAAATATGCATATTAAAGCAGCATATTATGAAGTGTCCAGTTTTCAAAACGAGTATCACTGTATCATGGTTAGCTCCGGTGTAGCCTTGTTCCATACTACGTGAGAACAACGCTACGGCTGCAAGCCAGTCACCAGATCGAGTTGTTGGGAAATTGCCGTACGGGCAATATTTGCCGAACCAATTGACCATAACCAATAAAATAATTCGATTCTATGTCCACTTACCTTTCATAAAAATCCTTGTTTATGAGTGACCGTCCGTTTTTAGCTTGGCAAGAGATCGAAACTCGGACGAGGGGGGGTAAAACTGTCCACATCGTCGCCATCTTTACATCGAAAAGTTTTACATGGACAGTATAACCCCCTCGTCCGAGTTTCGATCTCTTGCCAAGCTAAAAACGGACGGTCACTCATAAACAAGGATTTTTATGAAAGGTAAGTGGACATAGAATCGGATTATTTTATTGGTTATGGTCAATTGGTCTGGCAAATATTGCCCGTACGGCAATTTCCCAACAACTCGATCTGGTGACTGGCTTGCAGCCGTAGCGTTGTTCTCACGTAGTATGGAACAAGGCTACACCGGAGCTATATCATGGTATGGTGTGTGCAAATGTTTTTCCCAGTGTGAATAACAGTCAGACGATCCTATGGTCAATTGCTCATATAGTAGCCACCTCCTCCACCATTTTACATAAAATTCATTCTAAAACTACAAACCCTGTGTCGATAACGTTCGAACAGTGTGCACGTACTGCTCTAATGCTCCGGCCATGTTTTCGCAGATTTTGGTGTAGCAGGGCCGCTTACATTTAGCACAAAATTTAAAACTCTCCGATTTGAAACGTGAAGGGACCAATGGAAAGACTGTACTGACTGAAAGTTGCGTATATATTCTAGTATCAAATATTTCATCATTCCTGGAAGTCATTCAACTCAAATCAAAATATTTTTCAACGTTGAGTGGGACACAAAAAGTTACAATTTTTCCCCTTCAAAATTTATCCTGGGTAATTTTATTGCTCGACTCTTCGTTTACAAACAGTATGGCAAACAAGCCGAGAACACTTGGCAAAATTTTAATAGAACACCACAGGTACTCCTAATTACCGTGTTTGCTGCAGTCGACGGACCAACATTCTAGATAGAGAGATCTGTATATAGAGTGTTGGTCCGTCGACTGCATCAAACATATATAGGCACGGCGGAAGCAATTTGTGATTGCATGGGCCACAGCAAAAGTATCAAATCCGTATCGGATCAATAGTCTTAAGGGAGTAGAGGACGTTCATTTCTAGAGGTTGAATTTTTCTTTAAATTTCAGGATTTTTTCACCCGGTTAGGAGAAGATGATCCATGAAAAAAAAATATGGGGTCACCATACTCGTTAAAAAAATATGGCAGCCAAATGCATGTATACCACTTAAAAGCCATAACACTGAATACATAGGGAAATTTGATTTTTTTCTTCTTAGATGTTCAATAAATCATACTTCCCAAGGTCAAATTTTTCCCATTTTGCTATAATACTAAACACATATAGTGCTTGTTAAATATGCAATAAAAACAGGGGGACACCATACTTTCTTAGAAAATATTAGCGGTATAACAGATAAACGGAGCCTTTTCGGTCCTATTTCCAGGAGGGGGTGGGGGTGGGGAATCGGGGAATATTATTGAAGATCAATTTATTAGCCATTCAGAAGTTTTGTTTCAGTTGAAACTGAATAAGAGTGAATTTGGGGGGTATTCCGGAAGAATAATTTTTAATCTATGGAGCACTTTGCACCCTTCAACCGTTGAATTTAAAATGCCAATTTTTTGGTCCATCCCATCACACTATCGAACCACCAGTAAAACGCATAAATGGTTGTGTTGTGTCTTTTGTTGATTTTTATTCCATTTTGATATGTCTGGGTACTTTTGTTAGGAAATTCAGCTTGTTTTGAAAAATTTGACAAATGACCATGTTGTAGCCCCATAAGAGCAGGGAAAAGAACGTCCTCTACTCCCTTAATCCATATAATTGTCCTTATCTAGAATATCTAGAGTATGATGTATCTGTCACGTAAGAGGCGACTAACTGGGACACCCGTGGGTTCCCGGGTGTGAAAAGGAATAGGACCTTACCCGATGGGTCCTGGATGTCAAAAGTAACCCTACCCGTGTGGTTTCCGGGTGTGAAAAGAAATATAAAACAAACGTCGTGATATGACTGAAATAGTGTTGAAAGCGACGTTGAATCATATTCACTTACTTACTCACCCTGTCACTTTTTGACTGTGACTGTTCATATGAACATCATGAGCACCTTAAAATACATGGGTTCATACGGCTCCTGGCTCCGTGAAGTAAACGTCAATCATCGTCAGAGAGAAAAGGTAGAAATGGTCGTGAATTATGGGATCTCGTAGAATATCGGCGAACATTTCGCACGAAGTTTTCATAGCGTTACGTCTCTGAATAGAAGAATAGAATAGAACCTTTAACTGTACTGTTTTACCCGTTGATGGGTTAATGTGTACAGGAGAAAACAAATAATAGATATATTTGAAAATAATAGACATCTAGAGATGCTATAACCAGGGCATAATCAAAAAGTGGAATTCATCCTCCGTAGGCCTATCAGATTTGCACAATGGACAAAGACGGCGTTCAATGGGAACTCCGGTATACCTGCTCCTTTTGATATTAAGGTCATGAGAGCTGGTTCGGAACCTTGCAAATGACCTACGACGGTCTCGATCTTTGATAACATCAATATAAATCTCCCGACTAAAACGAGATTTGAATTTCATTAGAAGTGGATGAAAACTAGTTTCATCCACTTCTGATTTCATATATGTTCTAAGTTTATGACTGCCAGGCAACCGATTACACGATGGTCCATTAACAATTCTTTTTTCCCAGTTCTGTTCAAAAGCGGACATATACATCTTTTGTACTTTGTCGGAGGAAGCTGATTTTTTTGCCACACCATCTCTGGTATCTCTATCTCAGAGATCTCTGAATCTCTGGTATTCCCTTGAGAATAAAATCCCAAAACCTTAGATTGTGAATACAAGTGAATGCTTCGGACTTGCATGAATGGAGAGGTTTGTGAAAATTTAGCCAAAGACTAGCCAAAGACAATCTATATTATCTATCGTCGCGTGGCCAGGGGTAGTTCGACATTCAGCCCTTACAAGATAGAAATCAGTATCTTAAATATGTTGAAGGGACTACATGTCGGAATAGGCCAGGGCTCAAAGGAATCTCGAACCAGGATACACAGTTCTAGGGGACTGGAAAACACCGTAGCTCTTGATTACGTCTAAATTTGATGTAACAATCCATATCATAGTGTTAACCTTTGTAGTTGCTTTTCTCCGCATTCGAATTTCATTGTCGACAACTTTTGTAATGATGGATTCGTACAAAATTTGACGCATGTTGGATTTGAAAACTCCGGCTCAGGGTGATACCCGCGAGTTGTACATTCCCCGGGAACAAATTTCAACAGGTACTTTCAGGATTTGGGGAATCCCCCGCTTCGCCTGGCAACACGAGACGAAGTTTTCCGAGCGATAGCACAGGGCTATTCAAAATTAATGCTGCAATTTTCGCAGCACGAGACTTTTGGCCTCTGTATTTAGATCCAAGTTAGCTTTATTTATGTTGCCATCGAAATGGGCCAGTGTATGTGTTCGGGGGGTAAAATTTCTGAATTCTAGCAGACCTTGTCGAGTTGTCTTTCGCGGAGTGGGCGGTATCGATTTAGCCATGTCCAAACGATCAGGCCGAGGAGCGTATGGTGAATTAGCAAAACAGAAACATTTGAGAGTTCTCTTGGATATGGACATGGTTTTAGCGGATTTCGAGGGTCATTTCCTCACTAAATACCGAGAAAAGTATCCAGACGAACCGTTTGTGAAGTTGGAAGACCGTAGTGGTTTCTGGCTTCGGGACCAGTATGAGAAAATAAAACCTGGACTAGCGGTTAGTTCATCTAGGCCTAATAGATCTATCAAGGATCTATGCACTACAATATTGTTAAATGTTTTCATGTACAAATACATGTGTTCAGTTGTCTCTCGTGTATGTGTATATCGCTAATAAGCCAAGTCAGAATTAGCGGCTGCCATGACAGTACACCGGAGACAAAGGGTGTAAAATATCACAAACCAGCTGTGACGGCAGGTAACTCCAACCTCACTCAGGCTGGTTAAAATTAATTCATAGATTTCCCGTTCAGCATCATTTTTGAGATCTGGCGTTAGCCAGAGGCTCTCTAGAATGCTGTAGGGAAATGGACAATTGTGCAAACCGACTCACGGGATAGCCTTACGCTGCATGAAAGTAGTTCCACAGAGATGAGTTTTGGGGATCCTTAGTGGTTGAAAGGCTTTTGTATGTCTATATTTAGTCACTAATAGTCACGTGGCATATATTTGATCCCTTATCTGCATTAAATATTACTCTGTTCATTGTTTTCCCACAAAATATGAGATTAATACGCCCTAAAGTATGGCAGACTGGTATCGTCACTTTACCAAAGCTTGGACTCTGCTGAGAAAATTATACAGTTTAGCTGGTTAGGTGTATATGTGAGAGATGAGCTACCATAGTAGCCAACCTGGCCACCATTGTCTCATTATCACCTTTGCAGGCCACTGTTTGCTTTTCTCACAAGAGCAAACTGTAACATATCTTATAATCTTTTCCTATCTTGCACTCCACCAGTCAACCTGTGGGATATCCAGAAAGTGTAATACATGTCTTGTCTTATCCTAACTTGTGACATAACCATCATCAACCTTGATGTCCAGCCCTTCTCGCTCACAACACTAAATCAATCTCTATTTACCCCTAGGTATAATCTCTCTTATTTACCCCTAGGTACATGTATGTTCTGTACAAACTGACCTTTATTCCCTTGTGGATATTTAGGCCTTGACTTCATTCCACTGGCCCCTTTTTCCGTCGAATTCTCAACAGGTCAGTTTGCAGTTTCAACGCAACACCAACAATACCATGTTAAAGAAGGTATCATATTGCTTTCTTTATGCTGGTTAAATTAACATGGTGGTCATGGTGTTCATCTGGAATCTCGAACTGACGTATTAGAGGAATTATGTATCAAGATAAAGAGCAAAATTCAGCTATTTTGGTTGAGTCAAGGTTGGATGAGCACCTACTGTAGTGTCTAATTGGACGGAAATTAATTGGGTACATGTAACACATGGTTAGCGTAACATGTGCAACTTCCCTCATTATAGGACTACCTTTCATCGTTCCCACAGATCAATTTCACATAAACTACGATAAAAGTAACTCCGAAATGGAAGTCATTGTGATATAATATTCTATATTTTGGCTTCCATTTTCGGAGTTACTTTTATCCTAGGACTGCTTTTCTTTGGTATGTTCAACTTCATTATGTCGGTACCTTTTAAGAAGGGCCGTTCGCGCCATAAATCCAAACGTTTAATAAATTTAAACGTTTAACTTGCATCAACCAATCAGATGTCATGAATTGACATTTGGAAGACCTTTCCTGTCCAAAAGCAAACGTTTGCTGTTGTAACGTCCAATAATTTAGACGTTTCCTGTCAAAAGGCAAACGTCTCCAATAGTAATATTCGAGACTTTTAAACGTTTCCGGTTTAAGGGAAATCGTTACCGGTTGTGACCATCCAGTCAGATTTTTTTATTGCTGCCGCATATGTTCAAACCTCAACATCAACACATGTCCACTGGCAAAACGTTTCCGCTATGTAGTCTGTTTGAACCAATCAAAATAACCCTTACAAATATTCGCGCATATTGTATTGCCCACCGTGCATCATGTCCTGCGCAAACTGTCCCGGTGCCAAAGATATTCTCCAAAAGCTAATTTGTAAGAACGGTTTTCATTGGTTAAAATACACTACATACCGGAAACGTTTGCCAGTTGAGATTTGCACGTGTTGGTGTAGATGTTGGAATACACGTGGCCCAAATAAAAAATCTGATTGGACGATCACAACCGGAAACGTTATCCTTTTAACCGGAAACTTTTAAAAGATCGAATTTTTCTTCGTCTGAAGTCGCGAATTTACAACTGGAAACGTTTGCTTTTTAACAGGAAAATGTCAGTTCAGAACATCTGATTGGTTGGTTCAAGTTTAAACGTTTAAACTTTTTAAAGCTTTACAATTTTTAAAAGTTTAAAGAGGTAAAAGCGTCATTTAAAAAATATTCAGCAAATAACATATTTCGATAAAAGTTATTCAGTAGTTGAAAGCAACTATGGTGAATGCGTTTCTGTGACCTCATTTTTTAATATCACGGGCATTGAAATCACACTTCTGACATTCTCTGAAAAACGTAACAGCACCTGCACTTGGCTCCAGTGCCTGAGATGACGTCAGAAACGCGCACTGGCATTCCGAGCGTGATGCTTTGCAACGTCATACTCGATCTTAGAACTTTTATCGCACTGTGACGGCTTCTAATGTGACGTCATGGATACCTGATCACGTTATCCGACGTCATCTCAGTCATTTCTCATTTTCATGTTGTTCACTAGACCGAATTGAAGAATCTGACAATATTGATCCCTATATGAAATACGAGATTTCAATACTTGAAAATCTTTTGGCAAATGTTGCAAGTGATCATGCTGTTCAGTTTACCCGAACAACTAAAATCACGCTACTACCTCTTTAAGAAGTTAAAACGTTCAAAGGATGCGTTTATGGCGCGAACGGCCCTTCATATACCTTGTCACAGGGTGTAACTTGTGATTGCGTTTTAGCCACATACATTCGTGCCTGGTGCCACCTGTGCCTAACTTGAAATTAAATATATAATTGTGCGTTTATTTCATTACAAACTTATCCTCCAATAACCCAGCTACCAGTGGCCCGTGAGAATAAATCCCAAAACCTTGAATTGTTACGGGTGGATTTTTGTTATTCTATCAGGGATGATTTCCTGTCTTCACTATGTCTGTGGATACTCAAAATCAGCAATCATCTATTTTGAAAATGGGAACCCAGTTTCTCTTTCTCTATCTCCCACGTGGTATTTTTAGTTAAACAGTCTGGCGGAAAATAACACGAGCTGAATGACATGCTACACAAAACACACACCATGTATATTTCGTTGAAACTCTTATTATTAAATTTGTTAATTAGATAATGTTATATAAGAAATGAGGCTGAGCGATTTATGTCCATGATCGTGCTTTCGCAGAGCCGATTTGCCTACACGTCGAGGGATGATGGTAAATTTTGGGTGGTCAAGACAAAGACCATGGAAAGAGCGACATGCAATTTTAGCGGGATTGAAACCGTTTCTGAGAACCGTTATGGTACCATCCATACAGTATTGTCATTCAGTGATAAACTGTTTTGAATTTTGGAAAATATTTGAACAAATATAGGGTGAGTGAGTAAATATGATTTAACGTCGCTTTCAACACTATTTCAGTCATATCACGACATTTGGTTCCTATTTGTTTTCACACCCGGAAACCACACAGGTAGGGTCCTATTCCTTTTCACACCGGGGAACTCTAATCAGATGTCATGAATTGACATTTGGAAGATCTTTCCTGTCCAAAAGCAAACGTTTGCTGTTGTAACGTCCAATAATTTAGACGTTTCCTGTCAAAAGGCAAACGTCTCCAATAGTAATATTCGAGACTTTTAAACGTTTCCGGTTTAAGGGAAATCGTTACCGGTTGTGACCATCCAGTCAGATTTTTTTATTGCTGCCGCATATGTTCAAACCTCAACATCAACACATGTCCACTGGCAAAACGTTTCCGCTATGTAGTCTGTTTGAACCAATCAAAATAACCCTTACAAATATTCGCGCATATTGTATTGCCCACCGTGCATCATGTCCTGCGCAAATTGTCCCGGTGCCAAAGATATTCTCCAAAAGCTAATTTGTAAGAACGGTTTTCATTGGTTAAAATACACTACATACCGGAAACGTTTGCCAGTTGAGATTTGCACGTGTTGGTGTAGATGTTGGAATACACGTGGCCCAAATAAAAAATCTGATTGGACGATCACAACCGGAAACGTTATCCTTTTAACCGGAAACTTTTAAAAGATCGAATTTTTCTTCGTCTGAAGTCGCGAATTTACAACTGGAAACGTTTGCTTTTTAACAGGAAAATGTCAGTTCAGAACATCTGATTGGTTGGTTCAAGTTTAAACGTTTAAACTTTTTAAAGCTTTACAATTTTTAAAAGTTTAAGAAGTTAAAACGTTCAAAGGACGCGTTTATGGCGCGAACGGCCCTTCATATACCTTGTCACAGGATGTAACTTGTGATTGCGTTTTAGCCACATACATTCGTGCCTGGTGCCACCTGTGCCTAACTTGAAATTAAATATATAATTGTGCGTTTATTTCATTACAAACTTATCCCCCAATAACCCAGCTACCAGATCTCATTAAAGCCCATAGGCTCTAGTTGAAAAAAAAATATGGGCAGGGCGGGCATTTTTTTATTTTATTTTTTGGATAAAAAGTGGCCCGTGAGAATAAATTCCAAAACCTTAAATTGTTACGGGTGGATTTTTGTTATTCTATCAGGGATGATTTCCTGTCTTCACTATGTCTGTGGATACTCAAAATCAGCAATCATCTATTTTGAAAATGGGAACCCAGTTTCTCTTTCTCTATCTCCCACGTGGTATTTTTAGTTAAACAGTCTGGCGGAAAATAACACATGAGCTGAATGACATGCTACACAAAACACACTCCATGTATATTTCGTTGAAACTCTTATTATTAAATTTGTTAATTAGATAATGTTATATAAGAAATGAGGCTGAGCGATTTATGTCAATGATCGTGCTTTCGCAGAGCCGATTTGCCTACACGTCGAGGGATGATGGTAAATTTTGGGTGGTCGAGACAAAGACCATGGAAAGAGCGACATGCAATTTTAGCGGGATTGAAACCGTTTCTGAGAACCGTTATGGTACCATCCATACAGTATTGTCATTCAGTGATAAACTGTTTGGAATTTTGGAAAATATTTGAACAAATATAGGGTGAGTGAGTAAATATGATTTAACGTCGCTTTCAACACTATTTCAGTCATATCACGACATTTGGTTCCTATTTGTTTTCACACCCGGAAACCACACAGGTAGGGTCCTATTCCTTTTCACACCGGGGAACTCTACCGGTGCCCCAGTTATGATATGATATGATATTTATTACGATCAATGTAGGAATACAAAGACCAAGGGGAATATCTTCCCAACATGGTATTAAAACAATGGAAGTACACAGAATAAGTTAGTCACCTCTTACGACAAGATCTCTGAGAAGCTTAGGCCTATTCTTACCATGACCTTGAACAAATATATATATCAATTTGTGTATTTTCAATTCTGATTTATAACTTTGCAAATTTTAAATGCACACCCAAAGTCTGTTTTATTGAATTATCTGATTTGGCTTTTTCTGTCGTGGACACTGAACCAGGAATTGTGGAAAATGAATTAGAACACAGCTGAGTTGTACTATACAGAATAGAAAAAAAAATTCTTTATTGTATGCTCATATTCCAAAGGGTTGACTTATACAGAGAGACAATAAACTGGCAATGTATGATGGCCTTGGTGACGATTTGACAATCTCGACATCAGACTCCAAACTATATGCATCGCCGGATGAATGTTGTAAACTGGTTTATTGAACAGAAAAATCATTTGGCTGGATCATCTGGATCTAGTTTCATTAAATTTTAGTGTACAATTATGGACACATCTACTTCTTGTTTTGCTGTAGTAGCTCGACTTGGGTCTCAGAGAGTCGACTCCAAAAATGAGGGGGGGGGGAAAAAAGTAAAAAATAAAATTTGGGGCAGGTGAATATTTGGGGGCGGGCAGTAATGCTAAACAGGAAAAAAAAATTAACCAGCCTTATAGTAATTTTGCAAAATTTTACAGATGGCAATCCAAAATCGACTCTCTCCAACAGCACCAAGTTGTTTTGACACTTATCTGGACTGAATAATTATAAACTATCAATGCATATAAGTAATCAGAGCTCTGTCAGGTCGGCCATTTTATGTACCGATTTAGTTCACAACATTGTAATATTTCATTGGAATTGCACTGGAATGTATCAGTTTTACTTCAAAATAAGCCATAGTATGATAAATTGTCCATTTTCATATTATTTTCGCAGGAAAATGTTCGCAGCATTTACAATGCTGAATCTTTCTTCCGAGATTTGCCGGAGCTTCCAGGAGCTATTGAGGCAGCAAAGGAAATGGATAACATGGAAAAGTGAGCTTTAATTATGTATGATATTCATCCGGATTTAAAGTGTTGATTGGTCAAGCAATAACCAATACTTGAGCGATCATGAGCAATACCAATATAGTGCAACAGAAATTTGGTTTACATTGGCGCAGTAATCATTGCACACTTTGAATACTTGTGACAATATACAAAGATCAACAGCATCCATGCCATTACTGCGGTATTGAATTGTGTTTTAAGACCTCAAATCCTTGAATCTACACTTCACATATACCAGCAATTGAGTTACAGGCTCACAAGCCCTTTGATTTCTCAGTTAACATGTTGAACATCTGTGTGATCATAAACTGAACGAAATTTGATTTCTCTTTCAGTGTGGATGTTTTCATTTGTACCAGTCCCCTTACAGAGTTTGAATACTGCGTTAAGGAGAAGGTAACAAGTTCTTATATAGATTAACAAGATCTTATCTAGATAGTGTAACAAAATCTTATCTATATAGTTTAACAAAACCTTATCTATATGGTTAAGAAGACCTTGTGTATATAGTTTAACAAGACGTTATCTATCAAGTTTAACAAGACCCTATCTATATAGTTTAACAAGATCTTACCTATAGAGTTTAACTAGGCCTAATCTATATAGTTTAACAAGACCTTATCTATAACGTTTAACAAGACATTATCTATAAAGTTTAACATTAACAAGACCTTATCTATAAAGTTTAACAAGACCTTATATAGTTTAACAAGACGGTTAGACCTTATCTATATAGTTTAACAAGACCTCATCTGTATAGTTTAACACGACCATATCTATAAAGTTTAACAAGACCGTATCTTTATAGTTTAACACGATCTTGTCTATAAAGTTTAACAAGATCTTATCTATATAACAAGACCTTATCTTTATAGTTTAACAAGTCCTTATCTATATAGTTTCTACAATAGCTTATCTATATAGTTGAACACTACCAATATCTGTTTTGATTAACAAGACCTTATAAATCTATGTAGTTGAACATGACCATATATTTAGTTGAACATGACCATATATTTTAACAAGACCTTATCTATATATAGTTTAATGAGGTCTTATATATACTGATTATTTACCATAATTTTCTGCAACTTGGACAGTCACATTTCACCTTAGTTCTTCTTTTTATATTGGTGTCTAGTTCCAGTGGGTTGCTGAACACCTAGGAGGGGACTGGCTGGATAAACTGATCATTGCCAAAGATAAAACTATGGTCAACGGACACATTCTTATTGATGACCGACCCAACATCCGAGGTATGCTCACTGGAGGCCCAGCAAACTCCTCTATGCATGCATCTCAGTTCCTTGACCATCCATTTCCATGTGCTCGGGAGCATGGACCAGAAATCCTGGCGCTCGCCGGATCCAGTTATTGCATTCGTGAAGTATTTCACTGCTGAGGACAAACTTCTGTGGAGTCACACCAGTTGTCCCCCGAAGTCCGTTCTGCCTTTACACCAAGGGACCATAAACATCACTCTCCATGCAATGGGACATTGGCATCGCTTCGGTATAAGCGACACATGAATGGCAGCCTTATCCCCTCCTAGATGTTAATGGAGAAGAACAGACGCCATGACAATTTAGCCCGAAGTCTTCGGCTATTTCCATCGACAACATTTGGGTCAAGCGGATCCACATATACTCCAGATATTGGTGGAAATTTGTCCGAGCGCATGAAACTTTGTACACGGGTGAGGAATATTTCAAGAGCATAAGGATTTCTGTTTCATTCAAAGGAAATTGACCCCGAGCACACGGAAATCGATGGATGGACAAGGTACTGAGGTGCGTTCATGCTGCAGGAGTTTGCTAGCCCTGCATAAAAGCCTTTGATCAATGTCAAATGAAATTTTTAAATATGTTTATGTACCACAGTACGGTGTAATTTTGTCAATTTCTATTGATCTGTTTATCACTTACATAAGATACTCGCAAACTGAGGATTTATTATTCACAAATTCTTTAAAAAAAGAAAGAAATAAAAAATATACCGGTATCGAGTTTACACTGAGTATGCCTATACCCTATTATAATAATAAGGTAAAAGATTGGAAACTCTTTTTCGCTCTCGACCGAAACAAAATCTTGAAACCCACCTGCCTGACAAAGTTCGGTATGGTTGTTTTTGTGAATATATCCATATTCTCTTAAGTCATCTGGTGACCCAGACATGATTTTCAGACTCTGTAGTTAATATTACAACTGCACACTTATGATCATTCATTGGCTGAAATTCTATATGTGACTTTCCCACGATCACATGGAGAAATTCAGCCAATGAATGAAAGTTGAGACTATTCAAACACACACGATATTTAGATATCTTTACAGACAGTAAAGAAAATAAAAACGACACATCAAATTGGTTTTGTTCATATAATATTTAATGATGTTCATATTGTACTCTTTGTAGGCGTCCTGAAGAAACCTAGCTGGGATCATGTGGTGTTTTCAGCATGTCACAACATGAAAACGAATATATATGGAAAAACTAGACTGAATAATTGGACAGACGGGGAATGGAGAACATTATTGGAAGATTACAAGAAACGTATATGAGAGAATTCTCAGTTATGTTAGTTTAAGCAGATACATTGTCCCAATTATACATCGTAATCACATTTATATACGGTAATGCCCCTAATAATTCGATCACTGGAAAGGCAGCAAAAATGGCATATATATCTGGCAATATTTTTCATGGCACCAGCTACAAAGTGTCATATTTTGTCATTATATGGCTTTTCTTCAATTTGAATGAAGAATTGGAATCTTACTTTTTCTCTGTCTTTGAATAACAGAGTTGAAAAGTGAACTTCCTGTGATTGAAGTATTAGGGGAATTCCCGTATCCTACAATAAATCGTCTAATAATTCAACCACAGGAAATAAAATTTTCAGTCTTAAAATTGGGGGTAGGTAAATTAATGAGAACATGGAATTGACAATATTGTTGTAAATCCTGCAAAAAAAATTTGATGATTTCTTTGTCATGTTAATGATTTTAGAGGGTGATCAAATTTCATTAGAACGACTGATTGACTTTCATTTAACAAATTGGCGGTGGTCGAATTTTATTAGGGCGGTTGAATTATTACATGATTTACTATTTTATATGTTTGTAGAGAATTGTGGCGATATGGGGAATTTCAATGAGAAAATTTATGAGGTACACAACAGGTATCCACTTGTCTCGTTATAACATTGTTCATTATAAAGAACGTTTCAGTATAGCATGGTCACTGTTGTGTCCTCCAATATATATATGTGCAATATGAATGCTGCTGCTGCTATGAAAACTCCCTATAGTGTGACTCACCAATAGTGCGGTCAATATTTTGTTCCCAGCTTCAGTGTTATAATAAGGGACAATTGTACAAAGAGTTATCACACGTCCGCTTTAATTCCAGAATCAATCTTTTGAAATTTCACATATGTACATCATATACAGTATATTTTATATCAGTTTTAGTGAGTTATTGCTACAATGTATAGATTGGGGTACGGTAATTTATGAAGCCTGATCAACTTCCACTTGGTGTCAGATTTGACATTTGTTCGATATTTCAGGGAACAGTTTTATATAATTGTTATATTTACATATATATAGGCTTTTATGTGTGGTAAATATTATATTCGAAGAAAGTTCAGACAATCTCAAAATGATAACTAGTTTCACTGCTTTCAGCAGTTTTTCAAAACGTCACAATAAACCACGCTTTGAAAAACTGCTGAAAGCAGTGAAACTAGTTAGCGAAAAATTTGTCTGTAATTGATGTTAATCTTATTCGAGCTGTACCCCAATGCGCAAGAGCAGCCAACTGTGACACAGGGCTGTCCGAGGTAATTTATAAACTGTGAGGTCAACAGGATAAATCAATCACATTTTTAGGCCACTGAAACCATTTTCAATGTGTTACACAGTATATAGTACATGTAAATTTGTTCGACACGTCAAATTCATCACGTGTTCGGATTATTGAAGAGATAACCGTATACTTATTGAAACTGTCATCTCCACATTTTCATATGCATATTTCGGTAGTTCTCAATTTTAATCATCTCCTCTCACTTCCATGTACTAATATTCATGAATGCTATGTTTTGTAATATTTACACATATAATATCCAACTTGAATGCTCACTATTGAGACAAATGTTATACTTTTATATGTCATAATTGAACAGCTCAGTCTCATACATCAAACACATGATGAAATAAAATGTAAGAAAGTAAAACAGATGGAGCTAGTGTTTGGTTGTTGTCCAATTGTACACAAACAAAAATGTTTCTATCATCAAACTTTAATGAGCAAAATATGGCCACTGCCTGGGATATTACCAAACTGATAAAAGCTTGTTTAACAAATCCATACAACTTACCCTATTTCTTCTAATTATTCAGACAGCAAAAGTTAACTTCAGGCATCTGCAGAAATTTCTGCTATAAACAATTTACAAATTTCACTGGGTATCTTTTCAGTTCTTGGGATAAATAACATATCCATGCCACAGTATTTAGCCTCAGTTGACTTGAAGATGCTTTTATTCTGCTTCTAAGTCTAAAAATGCTGTTCGAAAAAGTAGAAGAAATATATAACGGTACATTTAACAGAAGTAAATGAGATGATAATAGTGCAACGATTTTGCAATTTTGCGATTTTGGTGTAAGACCTCCAATTGAAAAGGTTACATCCCGGACCAAAGACTGACAATACAACTTGCAGCAGATCCTTTGTCAGTTTCATTTTGAGAGTCCTACATGAAATCGTTATCAATGATTTATAAAAATATACTTAACAAAGCACCTGCTGCAGGTTGTATTGTCTGTGTTTTGTTCACGTCCTGGTGATATTACACAGAAGCCTGGTTCATATCAATCCTACAGTGAAACCTGTAAATCCACCAAGATTGAAACAAGATTATAGTGTCGGTTTGACAGGATTCTGGTTCATCACGATTCAAAATCCATTAAATTTAAGTATTGGGACCCAAGATAATGTCGGTATTTAGAGGTTGGTCGGTATACCCAGGTGTTTGTATTCACCGGTTTCACTGTATACATATGTATTCTGCTTTCAACAAAAAGCTCTTCCAAAAGTGTCATACCATGATCGAAATACCCTGGGGAATCATAAAATCAATGTTCCTCTATTGAGAAATTTCAAATTGAACATGAAGTCGTGCCGGTGTACAAAACATAATACAAAATTTACTACATAGCAAATACGAGATGGTACAGGTTCATGTATATATGGTCACAAAACTTTAATAATTTTACTACAAGAGCATTAAAATTAATGTAGGGCTAAGACAATCCTACAACAGCATTAACATTAATGTAGGGTTAAGACAAAAAATCTACAACCGCATTAACATCAATGTAGGGTTAAGACAATCATACAACAGCATTAACATTAATGTAATGTTAAGACAATCCTACAACAGCATTAATGTAGGGTCAAGACAATCCAACATCGATGCAGGATCATAATGATAACAATCCTACAACAGCATTAACACAGATGTAGTGTCAAGACAATCCTACAACAGCATCAGGGCTGCGCAAATTTTGTGAACAATAGGTTTGGTTCGCGCAGAGGTTACACAATTTCCATTGTGCGTAACCCATTTTCAGTTCACTTGAAGTACGGGTATTAACCGGTATACAACAGTGATGGGTTATGCATATCAAAGAAGGGTTACCCAAAACATTTTAGCGTAACCCATATTTGGGTTAGGCAGAATTTTCAATTTGTGCAGTACTGCAAACTGATGTAGGGTCAAGACAATCCTACAACAGCATTAACATTGATATAGGGTCAAAGCAATCCTACAACAACATTAACATTGATGTAGGGTCAAGACAATACTACAACTGCATTATTGATATAGGGTCATGACAATCCTACAACAACATTAACATTACTGTAGGATACAGACAATCCTACCGCAGCAGTAACTTGAATGTAGGGTAAAGGCAATCCTGAAACAGCATTAAAGTAGGGTCAAGACAATCCTAAAACAGCATTAACATTAATGCAGTGCCAAGACAATCCTACAATAGCATCAACATGTAGGGTCCAGACATTATTTTACAACAACATTAATGTAGGGGTAAAACAATCCCACAACAACATTAACATTATGTGGGGTTAAGAAAATCCTACTTGTATCTTTCAAACAATCCATAAAGTTTCCTAACATTAAATAAATTATCAACCTGCATAGTTATTTTAGACACAATTTTATTTCGTTACGGTAGCTAAACTTGTCTTTCTTCAACAAATAGGCAGTATCCTTTCCCTTGGCAACAGTTTAATGAAGAGCTACACTTTAAAGCTCATCAAAAATCAATAGTTGGCTGCACATAATTTTTTTTTTTTTTTTTTTGCAAACTGAAATCCACAAAATGACTACCATTACTCTGTGATACGTAATATTGTTCCAACAAGTGAATATTGTCTCGTTTCATAAAGATGTGCGAGCAGGGAGCAGGTGGCCATGGTCTGCATACCTGTGCATGTAAACAAACACGACAGGGAGCAGGTGGTCATGGTCTGCATACCTGTGCATGTAAACAAACACGACAGGGAGCAGGTGGCCATGGTCTGCATACCTGTGCATGTAAACAAACACGACAGGGAGCAGATGGCCATGGTCTGCATACCTGTGCATGTAAACAAACACGACAGGGAGCAGGTGACCATGGTCTGCATACCTGTGCATGTAAACAAACACGACAGGGAGCAGGTGGCCATGGTCTGCATACCTGTGCATGTAAACAAACACGACAGAGAGCAGGTGGCCATGGTCTGCATACCTGTGCATGTAAACAAACACGACAAGGTGGCCATGGTCTGCATACCTGTGCATGTAAACAAACACGACAGGGAGCAGGTGGCCATGGTCTGCATACCTGTGCATGTAAACAAACACGGCAGGGAGCCGTGGTCTGCATACCTGTGCATGTAACAAACACGGCAGGGAGCAGGTGGCCGTGGTCTGCATACCTGTGCATGTAAACAAACACGACAGGGAGCAGGTGGCCGTGGTCTGCATACCTGTGCATGTAAACAAACACGACAGGGAGCAGGTGGCCATGGTCTGCATACCTGTGCATGTAAACAAACACGGCAGGGAGCAGGTGGCCGTGGTCTGCATACCTGTGCATGTAAACAAACACAGCAGGGAGCAGGTGGCCGTGGGTCTGCAGAAGGCTACCTGTGCATGTAAACAAACACGGCAGGGAGCCGTGGTCTGCATACCTGTGCATGTAACAAACACGGCATGAGCAGGTGGCCGTGGTCTGCATACCTTGTGCATGTAAACAAACACGACAGGGAGCAGGTGGGGTCGTGGTCTGCATACCTGTGCATGTAAACAAACACGACAGGGAGCAGGTGGCCATGGTCTGCATACCTGTGCATGTAAACAAACACGGCAGGGAGCAGGTGGCCGGTCTGCATACCTGTGCATGTAAAACAAAACACAGCAGGGAGCAGGTGGCCGTGGTCTGCATACCTGTGCATGTAAACAAACACGGCAGGGACAGGTGGCCGGGAAGTCTGCATACCTGTGGCAAACAAACACGGCAGGGAGCAGGTGGCCGTGGTCTGCATACCTGTGCATGTAAACAAACACGACAGGGAGCAGGTGGCCATGGTCTGCATACCTGTGCATGTAAACAAACACGGCAGGGAGCAGGTGGCCGTGGTCTGCATACCTGTGCATGTAAACAAACACGGCAGGGAGCAGGTGGCCGTGGTCTGCATACCTGTGCATGTAAACAAACACGGCAGGGAGCAGGTGGCCGTGATCTGCATACCTGTGCATGTAAACAAACACGACAGGGAGCAGGTGGCCATGGTCTGCATACCTGTGCATGTAAACAAACACGGCAGGGAGCAGGTGGCCGTGGTCTGCATACCTGTGCATGTAAACAAACACAGCAGGAGCAGGTGGCCGTGGTCTGCATACCTGTGCATGTAAACAAATGACAGGGAGCAGGTGGCCATGGTCTGCATACCTGTGCATGTAAAACAAACACGGCAGGGCAGGTGGCCGTGGTCTGCATACCTGTGCATGTAAACAAACACGGCAGGGAGCAGGTGGCCGTGGTCTGCATACCTGTGCATGTAAACAAACACGGCAGGGAGCAGGTGGCCATGGTCTGCATACCTGTGCATGTAAACAAACACAGCAGGGAGCAGGTGGCCGTGGTCTGCATACCTGTGCATGTAAACAAACACGGCAGGGAGCAGGTGGCCGTGGTCTGCATACCTGTGCATGTAAACAAACACGGCAGGGAGCAGGTGGCCATGGTCTGCATACCTGTGCATGTAAACAAACACGGCAGCGAGCAGGTGGCCGTGGTCTGCATACCTGTGCATGTAAACAAACACGACCATCGAAGTACCATGTCGGCAGCATAACATCAAATCAATGAGATAAAATTGAGAATATGCAGACGATGATCTGATAATTCTTGACTGTTTTGAGAATAAGTTAGTGAACAATACAAGTTTTAAAAATGTTTACTGGAGTTTCAATACTCGATTCATATGCTTGGCCTGCCCATGGACCTTTGACGGTCGAACAATAACATGTGATGGAAGTTTTCTCTGATATCTATTTTCATTCTAATCTGATGTGTAGAATTCTATGCTACACGAATAAGAGTATTATTTACAAATTAGTAAATAACATCAGAATGATTGGGTTCAATTCACAATTCAGCATTTTCAGGTGTTTTTGCACACAAACAGTATCTTTTTTGCCATTTCTGACTCGGTCGATCAGTGTGCGGTAAGGGACCGATAAAATTCATTGAGCTATGTAGGTTGTTTTAATTAACAATTTCAAGCAATTGTCGATATTCCTAGTCCTATTCTATAAAATAGGACCAAATCCACCATGCTGATTCTGAAAATGTCAAAACATTTGATGCGTCTCCGGTTGTTTTTCTTCTCGCTTTTCTTGTATTTGACTAGCCAATGATGGGTCTTGTTCACCGAGTTTTATACCATGTATACATATCTCAAAACAAAGATATTTGATATACTAAATCAATTATTGTCCTTCCCCTTGGGAACTATCTCCTTGGGAGATAACCAGGGGTCATGGGTGTATCGCTTATGTCTAAATTGCTGAATGTTAAACCGCACACACCTTTATGATCATGTACAGAATTATAAACCTTTGTTTGAGTGATTGCCAATACATTACGACATCACCCTATGCAATTCAGTCCCAGTACATGAAACAACTATTACGGAGGGGTGGGGGGAATTTGGCTTAATGTCACACTCACTGAAGGTTGTTTCACTCATATGGTGACAGTCACTTTGGTTTGTGGCGGAAGCCGGAGTACCCGGAGAGAACCACAGCCGGTCGGCAAGTAACTGATAAACTTCCACACATGGACCAGCTGGGCTCGAACCTGTGCCGGTTCAGCGGTGTGAGGCTAGCGGTCACCAGCGAATCGCCTTAGACCAGTTATTTCAAGTGTGATATATTATCAATATCACAGAGTAATGGTAGTCATTTTGTACAGAGCTAACTATTGATTTTTGGCAAGCTACAACGCAGACAACTAATTACAATGGATAGATTTTAGTACCGGTAGCATTTATTTATATGAACATGCATGAACTAGGAGAACGTGTCGATGGTCGGCATGGCATTGAGAAACTACAAATGTCTCCTGATCACTTTTTGTCCAATCAAACTCAGCCAACATGTTACTCCAGCCATCCCTCCCTTGCTCCTTTCCATGCAAAAGAATACTTTCAATGAATTCCACCGGCATTCTGATATGTTGAGGTTAGTCACTATGTTCTGGGTTAACATGGCTACAATTGTGGGTCAGAGATGGCCTTATCTGGGTCACACGTGAAGGGTACAGTGATAGCGTACCTCGTCCCTGCCTCGACTTCCTCCACATGGTGAACATTCTCAGACCCAGACGTAAAAATTGACACTCGACCTGCAAAATAACATCCTTGGTTGAAAATCACTCAATTTTTAGTATAATAATTGTAAATTGAAATTGAATAAACAATTTTTAGCATAATAATTGTAAATTGAAATAGAATAAACAGAAAGCTGGTGTTCACATTTTCAGTCAAACCGAAAGCATGTGACATATTACTAATTCCAACTCCCCACAAGAAATGAGCATATTCATTTAAAGACGAGAGATCCTGAAGGATCTTGGCACCCACCATTGTCCGATAATTGTAAGCTAATGACAAGAGGATCTTTTTGTTCATTGTTACTAGGAACAAGCGATTGATTTGTAATTTTGTTTACAGAATTTCGAATCTGAGCGAAAAAGATCGAAATAGGGACACTGGAAAACACCAAGATATCTTTCTAAGTTTCAGGAGTTTCAAGATTTCTAGAAACTGTACTTATGTCGGTTGTTATACATGTAGTACAAGACTACAAGTTAGTCTGAAAGTGAATGTACATGTACAGAGGAACATTCGTCTTGTAGTATTTTTTTTATATTTTTGCACGTGTCATCATTTGGTACTGGAAGCGAAGACAACACAGGAAGGAAGCAATCAGAGATTGCTCAATTGTATGCCCCCCTTCCGCATTAATCCGACACTGCCCCGCCATTGTTCTGTTCTTTAGTGGTTGGTGGAGGCCTAATTTGGATAATTATAAAAATTCCGTTTGAGTCACTTTTTTGGCCATGCCTCACATAATACATATTCCAAGTATCAATCAACAAGTGATAATACGATGTTTTGATGCAAGATGGCTGCCAGAGCTTTCGCCAAATCCGAAAATGTGACCTGGTTACGAGACCTACATTCCTTGGGAGTATATTGTGGTGAAATTATGAAGCGATCAGTGAACTTTGAATTTTGCACCCAATTTAATCTTTTTGGGGCAATTTCATAGTTCAGGACCTATGTTGTCTGCTTTGGAATGTAGAATAACATATTATATAGCCATTTTCCTGGTCCAAATCGGTTATGAACTGAGATCCAGCCTGGACAAATAAATATATCTCATTCACTTAGTTTTGATAAACAAAGGGCCATAACTCTTGAAAATATAACCGAAAGCAGAGAAACTTCACGCTGCACACCTATGGGTCACTGACCACATATCATGCAAATTTCATGCTTGTCCATACAATATTAACCGAGATCCAGCCCCATTCACAAAGATTTGAGAAAAAAGGGCCATAACTCTTGAAAATATACGGGAAATGTGGAGAAACTTCACACTGCACAACTACAGGTGACTGACCACATATCCTGCAAATTTCATAATTGTCCATACAATATTAAACGAGATCCAGCCCGGACAAGTTCCAATTCACAAAGATTTGAAGAAAAATGGCCATAACTTTTGAAAATATATGCGAAACGCGGAGAAACTTCACGCTGCACAACTACAGGGCACTGACCACATATCCTGCTAATTTCATAATTGTCCATACAATATTAACCGAGATCCAGGCCGGACAAGTCCCAATTCACGGAGAATTCAGGAACAAAGGGCCTTAACTCTTGAAAATATAAGCGAAACGTGGAGAAACTTTATGCTGCACAACTGTGGAGCACTGCCCACATATCATGCAAATTTTATACTTGTCCACACAATATTAACCAAGATCCAGCCCAGACAAGTCCCATTCACAGAGATTTCAGAAAAAGGGCCATAACTCTTGAAAATTATACCAGAACTCGGAAAAAATTCTACGCTGCACAACTCCAAGGCACTAGCCACATTCCACGCAAGTTTCAATCCTGTCCATCAAATATTAACTGAGATATTGCGCGGACAAGAAATTCAGACGGACGGACGAAGCGATCGCTATATGCCCTAGTTAGAGGGGGGGCATAAATATCTCTTTGACACTTTGGCATGAGCTATGAAACATACTTAAGATTTTATAATTAGGAACGAATGCTAATTCTGTTCTGTTTACTGGGCTAGTTTGAGACATATCTTTTAAGATACAATGCTCGAAAATAGTAAGATGGTACAATACTTAATACTGAAGGGACCCGGTCCGCGCAGTAAATTTGAAACTTCGAAAGTGTCTGAATCCTGATTATCTACCTTGGATCAAAACATGCAGTAGTCTACAGTTGTCGAGTTGTGACGTCGTGTCACAAGAGTGACGTTCCTTCATGTAGCCGACCCCCGGCAGACGAAACGGTGGGGCAGTTCACTTGCAAACGAAGAAAT
>JAVTVY010036893.1:0-16847 GCA_036873755.1 Hanleya hanleyi
ATTGGCTGACGAAGTCAGGTGATATTGATTTATGGAAATTCCCTCTGGCAGTTGCCGAAAGTAGGCTGAACATGGATACACACGATCCCAGGGTCAGTCTTACCGCGTATAGATGACCGAGATGGTTACAGGTTGCACCGCATTGTGCGATAATTGGCCGACCTGGTATTTTCAGGTCATGAGGAAGGTCGGGTGTAACTGGATCCAGGTGTTTTATAACTGATTCCACCTTATGTATCTTAGGCAGAAAATATAGCGTTGGCATTACTGTAGTAATTTCTGATAGGTAATTCAGAGTTTGTTTACTCAGAGCATTGCATTCATTTAGTTGGTAAATTATTTGTTTTACCAATTGTATTGTATGATCGGTATTTACCGTCATAATTTCCGTGTAGTGTACACCATCATATAGTTGACGGTTGGCTTCGTTTATGTAATCCTGTTTATTTAGGATAACCGTTGTATTGTTTTTATCGGCCTTTGTGATCACATAGGCCAGACCCGCTGACTTCAGTTTATGAAGTGAGGCGATTTCACCAGTCGTTAGATTATTCATCCCATAAAGACTTTTGTTCTTGGTAGTAAGAAGCATTTTAGTCGCAAACAGGTAATCCTCTGTGCTATTATCCGCTAGTGGCGGAATAAATGTAGAGCGTGGTCTGAAAGGAACAGATTTTCTGTTGTATTCAGAATGTTCATCTTCAAAATATACGTTGAGACGGGCTCTATGTTCCATAGATTTAAAGTCTGACATCATATCATCTATTCCCAATTTAGGGGATGGGACGTATTTTAGTCCCTTTGATAATAGAAGAATGTCGTCAGAAGACAGTTCAAGGGTTGATAGGTTTCGGATATACTGTTTAGCGGTGACAAGTTCTTTACTTTGTCTGATTTGACGGGGGAAATAAGAGAGATTATACCTAGGGGTAAATAGAGATTGATTTAGTGTTATGAGTGAGAAGGGCTGGACATCAAGGTTGATGATGGTTATGTCACAAGTTAGGATAAGACAAGACATGTATTACACTTTCTGGATATCCCACAGGTTGACTGGTGGAGTACAAGATAGGAAAAGATTATAAGATATGTTACAGCTTGCTCTTGTGAGAAAAGCAAACAGTGGCCTGCAAAGGTGATAATGAGACAATGGTGGCCAGGTTGGCTGCTATGGTAGAGCACCTCTCACATATACACCTAACCAGCTAAACTGTATAATTTTCTCAGCAGAGTCCAAGCTTTGGTAAAGTGACGATACCAGTCTGCCATGCTTTAGAGCGTATTAATCTCATATTTTGCGGGAAAACAATGAACAGAGTACTATTTAATGTAGATAAGGGATCAAATATATGCCAAGTGACTATTAGTGACTAAATATAGAAAAAAAGCCTTTCAACCACTAAGGATCCCCAAAACTCATCTCTGTGGAA
The DNA here is from genome assembly GCA_036873755.1 of Hanleya hanleyi. Classification (NCBI taxonomy): domain Eukaryota; kingdom Metazoa; phylum Mollusca; class Polyplacophora; order Lepidopleurida; family Hanleyidae; genus Hanleya; species Hanleya hanleyi. Next base: position 1,431 of record JAVTVY010036893.1, read on the forward strand.
CTATTTTCATGCAGCGTAAGGCTATCCCGTGAGTCGGTTTGCACTTTGGTTCATTTCCCTACAGCATTATAAAGAGCCTCTGGCTAACGCCAGATCTCAATAATACATTTTCATTTCTAGCTCAATACTTACAAATATCATTGAACTTCAAAGACCGAGAATTTAAATGTGAAATTCATCTCATCTAAATAGTCGTCATCGTCATCGTCATCATTCACAGCAGTCGCATCAGCAAAACTCCGATTACAGTGCATGTAGATATAACAGACCATGTCAAGTGAAAAAAATACGTCCGCGAAATTGAAACTATTTCGTCATAATGCCAAAGGATCAACCTTATTATTCATTGAATCAAGCTGCCTAACTAGAATGCTTCAACACCGTAGTTCATTTTAGGATAAACTGCTATGTTGGTAGCGCCTGGATTGTGCCCGTCTGTTAAACGATTTTTCCATATAATACACGCAGTGAAATTGAGTAGCAGTAACAATGGGGGAGGGACCGCTGGTAATAGTAGCTGTAACAATGGGGGAGGGGCCGCTGATAATAGTAGCAGTAACAATTGGGAAGGGGCTGCTGGTAATAGTAACAGTAACAATGAGGGAGGGGCCTCTGGTAATAGTAGCAGTAACAATGGGGGAGGGGCCTCTGGTAATAGTAGCAGTAACAATGGGGGAGGGGCCTCTGGTAATAGTAGCAGTAACAACGGGGGAGGGGGCGCTGGTAATAGTAGCAGTAACAATGGGGGAAGGGCCTCTGGTAATGGCGCACAATGCTGGCTGGGGGACGGGCCGCTGGTAATAGTATTGTATTCCATATCACTGCGCTCTGCACTTCTTGTGACTTGAGTATTGCGAGATGAAAATCTATACCTCACAGATCAAGCGTCAGGTTATCGACATGACCGGCATGTCATACACATTGCTAACTGACAAAACCTGCTTCTTCTATTACCATACACTCAAAAAAAACAACAACCCCAAACCCCTTTTATCCACCGCGGCGAACTATATGACACCAAGGTAACATTTGTTGCTTGAAACCAACACACCTTCCTTTTATCAAAGCCTGGAACCAGGTTTCCCCCTCCCAGACTATTTGAGCTACCAAGATACAAGATGTTCAGCGCAACCACGTCACATACCCAGGCGATATCCCCTAGACTTCCATGGGAAAACAACCTTCGGTCACCAAGCTAGGCGATGTACTTCCGGCCACCAGCATAGGTTGCCAAGACAATCACCCACAGTCGCTCACACGTTCATTCACCAAGTTAAGTTACGCTCACCCACAAGGACAGGCTACTCACTGAAACAAGGCAATTCTAATAATAACCAAGACCAAATATTTTCAGCAAATATTTATCAGTCACCAAGCCTTTGCCCATACCATCAGTCCACGGGTAATTACTGACCCAGGCGGTGAGGAGTGAACACCTGACGAGTCCAAGTAGGAATTTCTTATCCGAATCAATAACCAGAAATATCGCTCCCGACCACCCAGTACCGCGTGGACAGAGTCCACTCATGGTCAGTTGCCCCGGGCATGAGGATGGGGTGTAACGTTTAGCTTATTCTCGGTCGAATATAATATGCTAACATTCAGCCAATTAGGGTTGATTATGCAAACACTGTATTTTAGCAAACACTAATCTCAGTCCTCTACCTATACACGATTTCACTTACAAAACCAACCATTGAGCTAAGCTTACAACCACTAAATTAGTGTGAGCTACGCAGGCAAACTACGGTAAACTAATAAAGAAGTTGTTATCCATAGAATAGCCTTGTGTTATATACGCCGACTTCTAAATGCCTATCAAAGAAATTACCAAAGAAGGTTAAATGGCTAATCAGGCTGTAAAATGGTCACCAAGACCATACACCAAGGCCAACTCTTGATAATTTATCGTCAGCCACACATTCGGTAAAATGACCACCAGGATTAGCCACCAAGGCTAACTCCAGATAATTTTCCATCAGGCACCAAGGCCAACTCGAGACAATTTGCCGTCAACCACAAGGGCTAATTATAAATGGCGGCTAAGGCCAGCCATCAAGGCTGATCAGGCTATAAATTGCCACCAAGACCAGCCACCAAGACCAACTCGAGAGAATTTGTCGTCAACCACAAAGGCTAATCAGGTTCTAAAGTGGCCTAAACACCATCCACCAAGGTCAACTCTTGATAATGTTCGTCGGCCACACAGGCTGTAAAATGGCCATTAAGATTAGCCACCACGGCTAACTCGAGATAATTTTTCATCAGCCACAAAGGCTAATCAGGCTATAAAATGACCCCCAAGACCAGGCACCCAGGTCAACTCGCGAAAATTTGTTGTCAACCACAAAGGCTAATCAGACTATAAATTGCCACCAAGACCAGCCACCAAGACCAACTCGAGAGAATTTGTCGTCAACCACAAAGGCTAATCAGGTTCTAAAGTGGCCATCAACACCATCCACCAAGGTCAACTCTTGATAATGTTCGTCGGCCACACAGGCTGTAAAATGGCCATTAAGATTAGCCACCACGGCTAACTCGAGATAATTTTTCATCAGCCACAAAGGCTAATCAGGCTATAAAATGACCCCCAAGACCAGGCACCCAGGTCAACTCGCGAAAATTTGTTGTCAACCACAAAGGCTAATCGGACTATGAATGGCCACCAAGACTAGCCACCAAAGCTAAATCGAGTCAATTTGTCGTCAGCCATCAAGGCTAATCAGGCTATAAAATAACCACCAAGACCATCCACCAAGGTCAACTCTTGATAATTTCAGCCACAAAGGATAATCAGGCTATAAAATGACCAGCCACCAAGGCTCACTCGAGACAATTTGTCGTCAACCACAAAGGGCTAATCATAAATGGCCACCAATGCCAGCCAAAGGTTAATTCTAGATGATTTGTCTTGAGTCACAAAAGCTAATTATAAAAGACCACCAAGGCCAACCACCAACGCTAATTTGAGATAATTTACCTCTGCAGGGTCACAAAGGCGACCAAGGCTAACATTACATAATTTGTCTTCAGGCACGAACGCTAATTATAAATTGACCACCAAGGTCAATTGGAGATGAGGTCTTTAATCCCAAAGGCCACCAAGGCCAACTCTTGATAATTTCAGCCACAAAGGCTAATCAGGCTATAAAATGACCATCAGGGCCAGCCACCAAGGCCAACTCGAGACAATTTTCGCCAGCCACAAAGGCTAATTATAAATGGCCAGTACGGCCAGCCACCAACGCTAATTTGAGATAATTTACCTCTGCAGGGTCACAAAGGCGACCAAGGCTAACGTTACATAATTTGTCTTCAGGCACGAACGCTAATCATAAATTGACCACCAAGGTCAATTGGAGATAAGGTCTTTAATCCCAAAGGCTAATGATACTATAAAATGGCCACCAAGGCCAACTCTTGATAATTTCAGCCACAAAGGCTAATCAGGCTATAAAATGACCATCAAGGCCAGCCACCAAGGCCCACTCAAGACAATTTTCGCCAGCCACAAAGGCTAATTATAAATGGCCAGTACGGCCAGTCACCAAGGCTGATTTGAGATAATTTGTCTTTGAGTCACACAAGCTAATTATAAAAGGCCACCAAGACCAACCATCAAGGTTGATTTGAGCCACAAAGGCTAAACAGGCTATAAAATGACCACCAAGATCAACTCGAGACAAATTGTGATCAGCCACAACAGGCTAATTATAAATGGCCACCAAGGCCAGCCACCAAGGCTAACTTGAGATAATTTGTCTTGAATCACAAAAGCTAATTATAAAAGGCCACCAAGGCTAATTTGAGATAATTTATCTTTGCATGGTTACAAAAGCGAAGTTCAACCACCAAGGCTAATTAGAAGAGGCTACCCACCTAATTTTATCTTCTTCGCCAACATTTAGTCTAATTATTAAAAAGGCCACCAAGGCCAGCCCCCAAGGTTGTTCTGACAAAGTTGTTCTCCGACACAAAAGGAATAGTAAACGTCCGAATCGGCAGCAAAATTCATCGGAAAACTTAATTCAAAACGGTGTAATTTCCAGTCACCATGTTCAGAAAATTGACCACCAAGCTCCGCTACCTCTACCAAAAGAGCGGGGAAGGAGGTGGAGCGGGGCGGGGGAAGGGGGGGGGGGTGGTGGTGGTGGTGGTTAAATGTTATATAAGAGAAAGTAGTGGGGGGGGGGGGGGAGAGGGTCGGGACTTGAGCGCTACGTAATATATCTCAGCCAACTCAGTCAGACACTGTGGTGCACATTTCCAACAACAGGTCAGCGAGTACAACTTGAACACGCGGTTTTCTCCAGAACCAGAGCGACGAATGCAGACCAGCATCACATCATCTATGGAGAGATTCAGCAGGATATACGGTAATTCCTGTTGAAAACCACCGTAGTTTCATCTCAGCATACACACAAACAAAGTTGCCCATCTTAAAAACGAGTACAAGGAAAAATGTCCTCTAAATTACCTCCAGATGTCCATATCTGTACCACGTACATGTGTCTGCCTCGTTGCACGTTCATCTCCATGAATTATAATATTAGGTCAGACTCCAGGGGCCGCCTAGGTCCTGGAAGCTCCGAGACCCTAGATGGCGGAAGACGAGTTTTCAGCCATTTTTGGACACCTAAAGTTGATATCAGTTGTCCGCTTGACTGGAAAACATTCTCACATTTCTCCGTTTAAAAGGAGAGTCTGGAGTAATTGGTCAAAATATACAAGCGTATACATCCATCTGACAGAATGTAGGCCATCGCCGCGTCGCTGTGATGCACGTGCATCTCGAATCAATGAAAATGGCGTAAACGCGCGTGCAATGATGAGGTGTACAGTAAAATCGTCTCCTAAACTACCATATATGGGCACCTGATGTTGATGAACTATGGCGCATGTGTAATGCGTGTTTCCGGTGATTTCGGCGGATTATCCCAGACCGTCGTGACAGTGAACACGGACGAATGAAGGTTTGATTTGTGCAGACCAGTTGGCCTCAAATGACCACACATTTGACCGTCATTTTTTATGAAAAATAAAACCTCAAAATATCGGGTGGGAGGAGGGGTGGTTGAGGTTGTCGGTCTCTCGTCATCTACACAAATGCGGGTACTTTCAGCACCTCCAGTAACTTGTGCTCTGGATGTGGTTAGGAGATCATGTTTTCAAGCGACACTTTGCGCAGATCTCCCAATGAAAGAAGATAGTGATCACTGAATTTTGCGCTTTTTGACATTGTCATCAGACGACATTTTACTTGACTGCTAATATCTACGATCCAAAATAAAGGTTGCCTTTGCCGATCTGAACAGCGGCAACTGCCTTCAAACTGGATAGACAGTGACGGTTAAACTGGATATTTGCACGTTAATGCAAACGCGGTATATGTACTGTCCCAAATACCGATCGGTTGCTTGAGGCAAGGGAGACTGCTAGGAGTTTGCCCGGTAGTTGGTTTACGAGACATAGGAAGGCCGAATCATTGTACATATATTCTTCCATAGGCCCTAACGAATTTTTTTTTTATCTTGTCGAAAAAGTGAAGGGGATATGGCTCCGCGGGTCTTGCAATGGTCAATCCAAGCGTTCTAAAACAATGAGTTGTCTGTCTGTTATTCACATATACGGTACAGGGCTGAATTCTTTCAACAAGATGGCGTTTTACTTTTTATTCGGCATTTGCTAATATCATTAAATATTTGCTGATATCGTCAAATGATTTGATGATAGGCCTATCATCAAATGATTTGCTGATATCAGCAAATCAGTTGATTTGCTGATATCTGCAAATGATTTAGTGATATCACCAAATTATTTGATGATATCAGCAAATCATTTGATGATATCAGCAAATTATTTGATGATATCATTTAATATGGCGGAAGGTGAAAATAAGCCTAAATGTTAATGCCATTAAGGTGCAGGAATGGTTATTATTGTCTCGCATGCTATTTAGCAGATCGGCTACTTCGCAAATAATTTCTAAAATCAGTGATATTTAGAAAGGGGTGTACTACTTTGAAGATAATTTCTAGGATTACTGCTAGTTAGCACTTTGACTTGCCTGTTCCCAAAGGAAATATATTGTATAATTAGCACAAATGCTAAATATTGAATATTTTTTCTAAATTGCAGCCAGAAGAAATATTCAATATTTATGATAACTCGAAAACGCAAATTGTCGGACTGCCTCTCCCAAAAGAAAATATATTGTATAATTAGCACAAATGCTAAATATTGAATATTTCTTCTAAATTGCAGCCATGATAAATATTGAATATTTCTTCTAAATCGCAGCTCAAATTGTCCGATTGCCTCTCCTTAGAGAAAATATATTGTATAATTAGCAAAAATGCTACATATTTTCAAACTTGCATGGGCTGGTGAATAAGGAGGTTTAAGGCAGTCCTAGGTACACATTCTTTGATGGTCTGTGCAACTCATCTGACAATAACAGAGATTATTCTATCGTTCTTCCTGGTTAAACAACGCGCATGCGCTGGTATACATGTATAAGGATTTTTAAGACAGTCGCAAGTACATTTTCATTTGTGGTCTGTGCAACTCCACTCAGACAATAACAGATTATTCTATCGTTCTTCCTGGTTAAACAACGCGCATGTGCTGGTATATAGGCTGTTTAAGACAGTCTCAGGTAAAGCTTGATTGGTGCCTACAGAACGGGAGATATAAAGGCAACCTCACTGATACAGACAGCTGACATGTATTCAGACTTACTGGCACAACAAACCAATCATTCAACGATGACCGAAGGTGTTTCGGAGACAATCGGTCCCTTTCAATGTAATTTCGAAAGAAACAAAACGCCAAAAAACAACATCTTCCTTTGGTACTTGATTGCAAGAATCAAATTATATTCTAATTAGATGATATTATAAAGGTGCTAAATATTGAATATAATGTCCTTCCTCCGACACGGTGTTACAGATATTTTAATGCGAATCTCTTCTAATTAGAGTAGATTATAAAAGTTCTCCGAAAAGACTCTTGTGGATATTTAGCTGCGAATCTCTTCTATTTAGTACAGATTATAGTGCTAAATATTGAATATAATGTCTTTTCCCAGACGCCAGCTACATATTTAAGTGCGAATCTTTTCTAATTAAATAATATTATAAAGGTGCTAAATATTGAATGTATTGTCTCTCTCGGACGCCAGCTAGATATTTAACCACGAATCTCTTATAATTAGATGATATTTTCAAAGTACGAAATGTTCAATATATTGTCTGTTCTCAGACGTCAGCTACATATTTAAGTGCGAATCTATTCTAATTAGATAATATTATAAAGGTGCTAAATATTGAATATATTGTCCTTTCTCCGACACGGAGTTACAGATATTTTAATGCAAATATCTTCTAATTAGACTATTATAAAAGTGCTAAATATTGAATATGTTGTCTTCTCTCCGAAAAGCCTCTTGTGGATATTTAACTGCGAATCTCTTCTAATTAGTATGGATTATAAAAGTGCTAAATATTGAATAGAATATCTCTTCGCAGACGCCAGCTACATATTTAAGTCCGAATCTGTTGTAATTATATGATATTATAAAGCTGCTAAATATTGAATATATTGTCTTTCTTGAAACCCCTCAGATAGATATTTTACTACGAATCTCTCCTAGTTAGATGATATTATAAAGGTGAAAAATATTCAATAGATTGTCCGTCCTCAAACGTCACCTACATATTTAAATGAGAATATATTCTATTTATACGATATTATGGAGGTGCTAAATATTGAATATATATTCCTTTCTCCGACACGGTGGTACAGATATTTTAATGCGAATCTCTTCTAATTAGAGTAGATTATAAAAGTGCTAAATATTGAATATATTGTCTTTTCCCAGACGCCAGCTACATATTTGAATGCGAATCTTTCATAATTATATGATATTATAAAGGTGCTAAATATTGAATATATTGTTTTTTCCCAGACGCCAGATAGATATTTAAATGCGAATATATTCTAATTAGATGATATTATGAAGGTGCTAAATATTGAATATATTGTCCTTTCTCCGACACAGTGTTATAGATATTTTAATGCGAATCTCTTCTAATTAGAGTAGATTATATACGTGCTAAATATTCGATATATTGTTTTTTCGGAGAAAAGGGTCTTATGGATATTTAACTGCGAATCGCTTCTATTTAGTATAGATTATAAAAATGCTAAATATTGAATATATTGTCTTTTCCCAGACGCCAGCTACATATTTGAGTGCGAATCTTTTCTAATTATATGATATTATAAAAGTGCTAAATGTTGAATATATTGTCTTTTCCCAGACGCCAGGTAGATATTTAACTGCGAATCTCTTCTAATTAGATGATATTATCAAAGTGCTAAATATTCAATATATTGTCTGTTCTCAAACGTCGCCTACATATTTAAATGCGAATATATTCTAATTAGATGATATTATAAAGGTGCTAAATATTGGATATATTGTCCTTTCTCCGACACGGTGTTACAGATATTTTAATGCGAATCTCTTCTAATTAGAATAGATTATAAAAGTGCTAAATATTGAATATATTGTCTTTTCTCTGAAAAGGCTTTTGTGGAAATTTAACTGCGAATCTCTTCTATTTAGTATAGATTATAAAAGTGCTAAATATTGAATATATTGTTTTTTCCCAGACGCCAGCTACATATGTAAGTGCGAATCTTTTCTAATTAGATGATATTATAAAGGTGCTAAATATTGAATATATTGTCTTTCTCGGACGCCAGCTAGATATTTAACTGCGAATCTCTTCTAACTAGATGATATTATCAAAGTGCTAAATATTCAATATATTGTCTGTTCTCAGATGCCAGCTACATATTTATGTGCGAATCTATTCTAATTAGATAATATTATATAGGTGCTAAATATTGAATATATTGTCCTTTCTCCGACACGGTGTTACAGATATTTTAATGCGAATATATTCTAATTAGACTACTCTCTAAAAAAACTTGAGTGAACTGTTCCACGCAAGTTTGAGTGAAATGTACCTGTTCACTCAACTTGAGTTATTTTTCACTCAACTTGAGTTACTTTTCACTCAACTTGAGTTACTTTTCACTCAACTTGAGTTAAAATCACTCAAGTTCACTCAACTTGAGTGGGATGAATTTCCACTCTTATGCTTGAATGAATGTCACTCAAGTTGAGTGAAAAGTAACTCAAGTTGAGTGAAAATCTCACTCAAGTATTGAGTGGGATGAATTTCCACTCTTACTTGAGTCAAATTTCACTCAAATTTTTTAGAGAGTAGATTATAAAAGTGCTAAATATTGAATATAGACGCTATTAGATTAACCCACTTTCCTGCCTACTGCGGAGTTCAGCAAAAATATCTGCACAATATTGCCAAGTATGCTATTTAGCATCATGTTAAAGCATAGACAATTTGAAAAGTATCTAAGAAAAACCAATCCTGCACATAACTCGATAGACAATACTAAAAAATAAATCAATAACACACAACTACAGTGATTTGGGTGATGTAAGGAATATGCTTAATAGTCACCGATATCAAAATACCAGTATATATCACACGTCAAACTGTACTAATAAAACACAAGTTGAATCATCAATATAAGGGCATGGGAATAAATATACAGTATGGGAGATACACTTTTCCATCTTGAGTTATTGACATGTATACAGATATTCAATAGATCAGTATCTGAGTAAAAATGGAGTGAGGCGGGAGCATTAAGGTGCGCGATTGGCTTATATTCTCTCGCATCTATTTAGAATCTAATTAGCAAAGCTGCTAATTTGCAGATATTTTCCAGGATACTTTGCTATTTAGAACGAGATGCTAATTATACAATATATTCTGTTTCTCCCCGAACAAATCCACCGACCGCAATATGCCCCCCTGCATCGATTCAACTGGACGTAAATATTGAATGAGAATTCATCCCACTGCCAGATTATGCAGCAGAGTAAATGATCGACACTGTTGGAGTATCCTCCCTCACACGAGGTACACCCATTCGGAACTCCCAAGCGGAAATCTACGAAGGGGACATCTCAAACCGGAGATCCCCGAGAAGTTGCGAATGGAGGTACACCGACTGATTCGGGTGAGCGAGAATATCGTTCGACTTGTCCGTGACGTCAATGACAAGTTATACCCCACTGAGGTCGCCGATACTTATTAAAGCGGATAACGCTCATCTTCCATGGACTAAAGTCAACGTAACCTGTGACGTACAATGTAACATGACCTAAAACGCTGAATATCTCTTGCCTTAACCTGTCATCGCGAGAAAGCTTCACGCGTGCACATTCCATGCTTCTCAGTTTGCTCATACCGAGAATGTCAGCGTTTTCCTTTTCGAAATACACGAATGATTTGCATAAAATGTAGACTATATACATATGTGCGATGCTGGGACTTGAAGCTCTTGTTCCTCAGAAAGAAACAATATATTGTCTAATTAGCACTTTGATAATCTCATCTAAATTGCATAGATTCGCACTTCAGGGAGAGTTAATATATTGTCTATTTAGCGTAGATTCGCAAATCTGTTTTACCTCGTCGAGATTGCAGAGAAGACAATATATTGTCTAATTAGCACTTTGATCATCTCATCTAAATTGCATATATTCGCACTTTGGGGAAAGTTAATATATTGTATATTTAGCGTAGATTCGCAAATCTGTTTTACCTCGTCGAGATTGCAGAGAAGACAATATATTGTCTAATTAGCACTTTGATAATCGCATCTAAATTGCATCGATTCGCACCTCCTGCATACTTAATATATTGTCTATTAGCGTAGATTCGCAGATTCAATTTCACACGCCGGCTTCACAATATATTGTCTAAATAGCACTGTGGGGAAAGTGAATAATATATTGTATATTTAGCGTAGATTCGCAAATGTGTTTTTAGATTCGAAGATTCAATTTCACACGCCGGCTTCACAATATATTGTCTAAATGGCACTGTGGGGTCATTCTCACGGAAAGGCACATTTTCACTTGGGAAAATATCTGAAAATCAAGATCACCAATGACTACAGAATTTGATTTCAACAGAGTCTCCATTGACAAAACTCTTTATAATGCGTACAATAAATGCAGACATTCCGAATAATAAACTTTTCCTAACACTTGTCTTCAATTATGTCACTTGTGTTACACAGGAATTATTCGTATATTGGGCACTAAGAGGACAGAAATAGGAAGATACACACATACTAGGCAATATATTGCGTGTAACTATGACCAACGACGAAAAAATTGAAGTTAAGAAAACAAGTTTGTTTTTAGTATTCTAATTATGCTACACAGCTCACCAAAATCAGCCAGTTGAATCGCATGTATGAACCATTCATGTAGATTTTGTATAATAAAGCTAATTATTCTTGATGCTGACTTTAAACTAATTATGGAGGTATAAATCGGGAGGAGACACAGATTGGGGTGATGAAAGTGTTCAATGTAAGATCCCAAAATCAGACAATCACGACCATTTCAACCTTTTCGCTCTGACAATAATTGACGTTTACTCCAATGAGATTAACATATTCGCACGGCACAATCTTTTGATATTTTCTACCCCTAACAGAGCCAGATTATTCGGCGGGAGTAAACTCTTTCATGTTTACGGACCCTGCCGGGAAATGATGCCTTATTTGGAAACTGTTTCGGGATAATGTTTATATATTAGACCACGAGCTACCGCGTGTAATTACTGTGGGCGTGATTTTGAAATAGTCACATCCAGCTGTCCATCTGATAGGCTAACAATAGTAGTTTTAACTCGCACGGGATTTATATAGGGCTGAATTTAGATATAATACATATATTCCGTGATATTATATCTGACTTTACTGAGATTGATACATACTTATGCTTATCATCGTTCCCAAACGAGTGATTTTACCAGATTTGGCGAACGGAGGCATAATAGGCATATCCGCTCTGATCACTTTCTGCGAAGCCGTCCATAAACAGAAAGATTTCACTCCCAAGTTAGAAAAAATCGTCAAAACACACAAGTCAACACTCAATGTACCGAAAAGTCATTTCAATGGCTTGGCCAGTTTAAATATAACGTCCGCAGAATCACCGATACAGATTTACCTTTTCTCTCTGGTATATCATCAAACACAGAAATGCCTCCATGGACAAGAAATAAAGCATATGTGACCATGATCGAAAATATCAGTTGCAGCGGGCTTTTGTTTTACCGAGTTTTTTCTATCGAAACCCAAATTATATGAGTATAGACCTAATAAACTATGGTTTGGATATCTCCATGCCAGGTTTTAACTTTCTTTGTACATTGTCGATTTTCTGGTAATGAAGTAAAAGTATGAATCAAACACTCCAAATCTCCCCTCAAGTGACATGGCACATATCCCTCAAGTGACACATATATCTCCAGTAAAAAGTCGAATATATAACAAATCCGCGACATTTCGGCACGCGATATCTCAGCATATACGAGATTTCGGCATGCAACATTTCGGCACAATGTGAAGAGTACGACATTGTGGCACGCGACATTTTCACATGTCAAAGTCGCGTGACGAAATGTCGCTTACCGAAATGTAGCTTGCCGGAATATCGCGTGACGAAACGACCTGATACCACATATAATAAAAGGCTATTTTATGGATAACAACTTTTGTATCCCGTACACAATATTTGTGTATGTATCGCTGTTAATCGACAAGAGTGTTTCATAACAACAATTTTAATTACTGGCTTATTACATGTATTAACAACATATGGCCGTTCTGATTCTTCGGTGAAGCAGCTTCTTGTGTTCCTAATGTCGATGGACCCAATACCACCCATTGAAGAGACAAAGACATGACTATAGCGCCACTACCGGAGGAAGAAAATGTCAGTGCGAATGATGTGTGATAAATCGTACAAGATATAATTATATCATTTTATCACGTAAACGCAATGCACAGGTATCTAATATCATTTTTGTGGAAGAAGGTGATCCAAAAAACATGTACTTATGACATGATATATTTGCGAAGATAATAATGTAGAATTACATGTAGCATGGAGCAAAGATTATCGTTAAACAATATACCAGAGAGTCCAGGTTTTCAGCTTTCGTGATTAACGCCCTTTCTTCGAATTGTTTTCATGGTAACAATATGCCATTTCTAGGTTCAACAATCAAAGGTGAAGCATTGTCATGAGCGACATTGTCATTATCATTTCTGTAAGTCCGAGAGGACATTCGCCGCCTTTCGCGACAGCACTGCAAATTTTAAAACCACGGACTCACAGATGACTATATAGTTCTTTTTTTGAGGGAGATAGTTGCTCAAATCTGCACGGAATATCATCAAATTATTGTCGACCTTTTATCATTTTGACGCAACCCCTAGTGTCGAATGCCATTTGGTTCTCACGAGAATTGTTCACTTAATGGTTTTATAGTGATTGTAACAATATGGCATTTCTAGGTTCAACAAACAAGGGGTATCCACATTCAATTTACTTGTTAAGGATTTACTGCTGCATAGATAATACATGTATTATTGTTATATTAACAACATATCATTTCTGGGTTCAACAATAGAGAATGAAGTATGACCGATAGGGTTAAACCGCCTTGTGAATATATGTTAAATAGAAAGTATATTAAGTCTTCTTCAATTCCGGATATTTGCAATTTACATCACATTATCAATGCTCTGATTAGACAATATATTGCTTCCTATTCAACAAAATATGTGTACGAATAAAATTTAGACAATATATTGTCTTCTCTGCCATCTCGTCGAGGTAAAACAGAATTGCGAATCTACGCTAAATTGACAATATATTAACTCTCCATGAAGTGCGAATCTATGCAATTTAGATGAGATTATCAAAGTGCTAATTAGACAATATATTGTCTCCTCTGCCATCTCCACGAGGTAAACACATTTGCGAATCTACGCTAAATAGACAATATATTAACTCTCCGTCAAGTGCGAATCTATGCAATTTAGATGAGATTATCAAAGTGCTAATTAGACAATATATTGTCTTCTCTGCCATCTCGACGAGGTAAACACATTTGCGAATCTACGCTAAATAGACAATATATTAACTCCCCCTTATGTGACAATCAACTGAATGACAAATCGATTTGCGAATCTACGCTAAATAGACGATATATTACCTTACCATGCAGTGCGAATCTATGAAATTTAGATGAGATTATCAAAGTGCTAATTAGACAATATATTGTCTTCTCTGAAATTTCGCCGAAGTTAGAACACATTTGCGAATCTACGCTAAATAGACAATATATTAACTCTCCGTGAAGTGCGAATCTATGCAATTTAGATGAGATTATCAAAGTGCTAATTAGACAATATATTGTCTTCTCTGCCATCTCGACGAGGTAAACACATTTGCGAATCTACGCTAAATAGACAATATATGACAATAAAGTGAATGACAAATCGATTTGCGAATCTACGCTAAATAGACGATATATTACCTTACCATGCAGTGCGAATCTATGAAATTTAGATGAGATTATCAAAGTGCTAATTAGACAATATATTGTCTTCTCTGAAATTTCGCCGAAGTTAAAACACATTTGCGAATCTACGCTAAATAGACAATATATTAACTTTCCATGAAGTGCGAATCTTTGCAATTTAGATGAGATTATCAAAGTGCTATTTAGACAATATATTGTCTTCTCTGCAATCTCGACGAGGTAAAACAGATTTGCGAATCTACGCTATATATACAATATATTAACTTTCCCTGAAGTGCGAATCTATGCAATTTAGATGAGATTATCAAAGTGCTAATTAGACAATATATTGTCTTCTCTTCAATCTCGCCGAAGTTAAAACACATTTGCGAATCTACGCTAAATAGACAATATATTAACTTTCCATCAAGTGCGAATCTATGCAATTTAGATGAGATTATCAAAGTGCTATTTAGACAATATATTGTCTTCTCTGCAATCTCGACGAGGTAAAACAGATTTGCGAATCTACGCTAAATATACAATATATTAACTATCCCTGAAGTGCGAATCTATACAATTTAGATGAGATTATCAAAGTGCTAATTAGACAATATATTGTCTTCTCTGCCATCTCGACGAGGTAAAACAGAATTGCGAATCTACGCTAAATTGACAATATATTAACTCTCCATGAAGTGCGAATCTTTGCAATTTAGATGAGATTATCAAAGTGCTAATTAGACAATATATTGTCTTCTGTGCCATCTCCACGAGGTAAACACATTTGCGAATCTACGCTAAATAGACAATATATTAACTCTCCGTGAAGTGCGAATCTATGCAATTTAGATGAAATTATCAAAGTGCTAATTAGACAATATATTGTCTTCTCTGCCATCTCGACGAGGTAAAA
>JAVTVY010036894.1:0-17450 GCA_036873755.1 Hanleya hanleyi
TCCAAGTTAATAATACGAGTGCTCATTCACCCCCATGTGTTCATTCACCCCAATGGGTTAGTTTATAGGGATATGGAGATCGTGTGCCCTTTCAATACTACTCATCGCGCACTTCTCATCGCGCATGCGCAGTCGACCCATTGTACTCTAGGGTGCAAGCCTGACCCATGGAATCTCAGGTAGCGAAAACCCCAGGTCTCTCGCCCCAACCTATCCCGCGCCACACCTATAGGAATAGGGAGATCGCATGCCCTTTCTATACTATTTCTCATCGCGCATGCGCAGTCGACCCATTGCACTGTAGGGTGCAAGCCTGGCCCATGGAATCTCAGGTGGCGAAAACCCCAGGTCTCTCGCCCCAACCTATCCCGCGCCACACCCATGCGACCCGCTGTCCAGCGAGTAAAGTGGAGGAGAAGGAGGAGTCGGACACGCCACGGATTATACAAGGAGATGTATATACATCTGGCTATGATCCAGAGGTGTGCTGAAGATGCCCGACCTTGACCTATTTTATCCAGGTCAGATTATATTTCAAACGATATTTCGTGAAGGATTGCATCTACATTGTCCAAACATATACGCCATAAGCCTAGGCCTCAATTCTATTGAATATCACTGACCAGGGACTATTTTCGAAGGTCAAATCTTATGTAAGCTCTCCAAATTCATGTTTCTTATGTAGGCTAATTAAGTTAACAAAAGACTAGAAAATTGTGGAGGATGACTGACCTTGATCTATATTTCCAAGATCAATTTAATTGATTTGATTATCAGCTATATAGAAGAGTAAGTGTAGAGCTAAGAATATGGTCATGCTTTACCAATTTACGCAATTTTTCCCATCAAGTAAGGCCTAAGCAAAAGCTGAGCTGGTTCAACTGGTCATACTCCCAAAAAATGAACGTGGTGTTGTTGTTGCACTGAGATTATGATACCTTACATGTTGACTTTATTTCTCTAAGTGCTGTTTGTTTATGTTTGTTTTTTCCTCACAATCTAATCTGCTACACGGGCCTAAAACTGCTGAAAACACACACCAGACTGAATGCTGATAAATCTCAGGTTGTAAGTCACATTATCTGGGCAATCTCGCGGTGGGACATGTAGTATAGTATATATAAAAATACAAATACACCAAAATGGCAAATCAGCATGTAATACCAATAATAGAGATTAATAATAATAATAACCGACAATAAAAATAGAATAATTACTTTTACTTGATGTACTCAGTTCTGATATTGTCAACTGAAGAAATGTCAGCTAAAAGTGAAGGGCTCTGACGTCTCCTCTGAGATAAATAGTTGGATCGGCTGCCATGTTTAATGTTTTTTCCTAATGTTAGAAACGTTCATTAAATGTAGCTATGACAATTCTTCAACACTTTATCTTATCAATCTAATCACGATCTCTAGAACGTATCATCTCTCTATTACTTTACAATTATATATATTTCTTTTCTAGAAATCAGGAGAATATGGTTAACAGCTTTTAACTTCGGGAGCCTGGAAAATAATGGTCATTTCATTAAGAATAATATAGTCTTCTCTATGCTGTAATAATATAGTCTTCTCTGTGCTGTAATAATATAGTCTTCTCTATGCTGTAATAATATTGTCTTCTCTATGCTGTAATAATATAGTCTTCTCTATGCTGTCCGAGCCATATTTCTACTGATAGTCACGATGATTTGATGTAACAATATAAAAATAAATGTGCCAGTGATTCTGCTTCAGTTTTACAGAAAGAACATAATGGAGACCCTGTTATTTTCATTTATTAATAAACTATTAGTGGAGAGAAATCTGAGCAGAATTTTAGATTGCAAATTCCATAGAGTGGTGTCTTGTCTTGGGTACAAGATTTGATCATCATATAGTTATATTTCCACCTAATGTCTACTCTGGTCAAATTTCTCCCTCATTATTGTTTAGGGATTGGGACCAGCCTGGTGAAAACCATCCTGGAGTAGGCCTATATATCACTGCAACCTTTCATCAAGAAACACACCGCAGGAGGATATATATGGGAGGGATAACGTTCTCTTTCATAATTTGCTTAGTCTTCCATTCATTCGAGATCTTCTTAAGTAATCTTACATAAGCCCCCCAAAAATAACTTGCCTCTTAAACTGTATTAAATTTTACTTTGATAAAGTTACACAACATTCATTGTACATTTATGATATATTTAAAGTGATTCAAACATTTGCTAGACCACTCTTGGATAAAAAGGTTAGAATTTCAGGGGCGTTGGAGCACGTTTGAAAGTGGGGGAGGGGGCCGAAATCTATATTGGCCATGTTATTGCTGGACTGGTGCTATCTAAGATAGGACTTATAACACTGCAGTCTAAAACACTGTAGCTGTAGCCCCCCCCCCCCCCCCCCCCCCCAGTCCCGCGGCCCCCGAATTAATAAAATGTGAATTCAGGCATATAGATTCAATGAAGATATTATCATCAGTAAAGGAAGTGTTCGGTTTGACTGTATTTGGGTGTTACGTTTATGAACCGAATATATAATTTCCCCAAGTTTACTTCAAAAGTTATTAGCTTGAGAGAGAAAGTACTGAATATTAGTATTCTGAATTTTCACCGACAAGAGCTTTGTCAAAAAAATATTAATAGTATTAGCAAATAGGCATTTGATTGCTTTCGCAATTTTTGGTTATATTCAATATGGTGGAGATATTTACATTTCTTGACTGGGATTTTCTCGGCTGTATTTGAAATGGAAGTAAGTGTTTAATAAGCCACTATTTTTTTGGCATATCACGAAGCCGGACGGACCATACATGTATGACAGACGAACTTAGGGATGCATGGATTCTTAACTGTTTTCGGACGTTTTTTTTTTTGGTCAATGAACCACAATTGATCGTATGGCAGGACTCATGAGTCATGTTACTTGACTATCCGATGATGATATCCGATAAGGATATCATTAACGGATCGCAAGAACAACAATTAATCAATACAAAGTAAACTCATCCAGCCAACTCCTTCATCAGGTCCGGGAAATCCCACTAACTCGCGTATATACGTCAATTCGCATATATAGGTCAACTGACCATTGAGTGATAGGCCAGTTAGCCTATATATATGGTTGTCGAATGAACATTCCTCGCTCACTGGAAAACGATCTCAAAGTGCAAGATGATATGTATGTGAGAGACACTTGGAGTTGTACTCCAACTAACCTGCACATTGGTGACAAATACTTTTACGGCATGTCTCTGACACGAATTGACTAAAATAGACCCCCCACTTACCATTTCCCTCATTCTCGTACTTACGTTCATCTATATCTGCATCAGATTTTCACAAAAATCAACGGAGAGTTTAACATCAGCTGTCTATATCGTGGGCGCAGCCATTTGCAAAGACAGGGCCGTGTACAACGCGAGAAAAGCGTGCAGTGGTCTTCTTGCAGTCAAATTCCTGCTAAGTCCGTTATCCGCATTCGGGAACTCCTCATATTTTGCACTTTGAAAAACAAAAGCTGTACGACGTGCAAAATATGAGGAGTTCCCGAATGCGGATAACGGACTTAGCAGGAATTTGACTGCAAGAAGACCACTGCACGCTTTTCTCGCGTTGTACGCGGCTCTGTCTTTGCAAATGGCTGCGCCCACATATCATGATATAGACAGCTGATGTTAAACGCTCCATTGATTTTTGTGAAAATCTGATGCAGATAGATGAACGTAAGTACGGGAATGAGGAAAATGGTAAGTTGGGGGTCTATTTTAGTCAATTCGTGTCAGAGACATGCCGTAAAAGTACTTGTCACCAATGTGCAGGTTAGTTAGAGTACAACTCCAAGTGTCTCTCACATACATATCATCTTGCACTTTGAGATCATTTTCCAGTGAGCGAGGAATGTTCGTTCGACAACCATATATATAGGCTAATTGGCCTATCACTCAATGGTCAGTTGACCTATATATGCGAATTGACATATATACGCGAGTTAGTGGGATTTGCCGGACCTGTTCATCTGATATCAAAGGCAAGCCTGTATTACTCTATGTATGTTTATATAGATATTTTTATCATAGCAATAAACTATTTAAATGAACTCTGGTAATTCGATGGTCGGTCTACTTTAAATTTCATTTATTTCATATTAATTCTCTTAGTTAACACTCTGAAACATGTTTTGGGAGAAAAGTGACGTCTGCTTCAACCTGCAACAAACCTTGTTGTTGTTGTTATTTTTCTTTGTCTTTAAATTCACCGATGGGTATTAGTTCCTGGTTCTGTTTAAAAACAATCACGAGGCACTATATCCCCAAATGCTGTTTTTTCTTTCAAACTGGAGACATTAGGCGGTTGGCGGTGTTTGACCCCTCAATACGTACTCTAATAATACCTTGCTCGAAAATTAGTCAAACAATCTACTCGCCGCAACGAATGTAAATATCTTGCGCTAAACAGTTACCCAAACGAAAATTAAACCCTATAACTGGACTGGACACGGATGCCAAATAAATTAATTGTACTGGAGCTCATCTTCCATCATCCATTCATAAATCGTTTACAGCGAAAAGGCAACGGCAGCGGAAATTCTCAAAAAGTGGGGAGGCTCGGAAGCTCCGCTTTCATAGAGGGCTGTAGACGCATTCCGGCAGAGGTCTGGCATATAAAACGACCAACCTGTAACCATCAGGGTCATCTATTCGCGGTGAGACTGACCCTGGGATCGTGTGTATCCATTTTTCAGCTTACTTTCGGCAACTGTAAGAGGCAATTTCCAGAAATCAATACCACATGACTTCGTCAGCCAATCAGCTAAAGTTTTTCGAGTATATAATAATCTGCACTTTAAGACTGTTTTGTGATTTTTCTCGTCATTTAAAAGAACAATTGAGTTGATACATTTTGCATGCAAAAAAAGTATTTTTCCTTTCCAAAATTCGAATTATACGCAGTGATCTCGAAGAAATTAACATCTCTGCAGAGGGTTGGAGAGCGCTGACACGTTTGAAGAGAAATATGTGAACACAATAAAGAAATATTATGAACGCAATTTTGATTTTTAAATTTGATAATCAGCTAATCAACCAATAAAGCTATTGCAATTTCTATGTAAATTAACATCTAAAACAGTTATTTGTCATTGCGAACGGAACAGAGCAATTCAGAGCACTTTAAACCAAACATCAACGTGTCCCTCCATCGCTAAGATTCATAGCGCCTCCCTTCCCTCAACGCTTTGCCGACGACAAATACATTTCCCTGGTGGTAACTCGAACATCTCCATGGCGCACTTATTATTACCTTTGTGCCCTATTGGACCTTCATTAACTTGAGAAAATGGGCCGCCATGAATAAAAATACCATAATCGATGTTGTGATCATCATACCCGGGAGGCCCTATACATGGGGTCTGTTATGACGGAATTGCCCATCTTCTTGACCCTCGATTTCAGGTGATTTGGAGGCTCCATAGGCATAATTTTAACGACTGTAATTAATATATGACCGACGAAGGGCCACTTAGTCTGCCATTTCTGTATTTTTATTCATGGCGGTCCATTTTCTCGCTCCAAGGAACTTTTCCCGTCCACGGTTAACATAAGTGCAACTGTGGTACTCGTGTAACTGTTCGTCATGTTCAAGATAATGATATGAATAATAAAATGTAATAAAGGTTTCTCCCATCATTGCACTCGTATTCTGTCTCAGGGGATTCAAAGGTAGCTTTCTACCGTAGGAGAGGAATCTTCATTGCTCCTTTTGACGGCAGAGGTGACGTTAATGACGTCATACTTCGAACATCCCGCACAGTCTGCGGGACGTCGCAGCAAGCATCCTCTCTCAGGGTGCTTTGCGCTACGCTGCATTTACCCCTGTCGGGATCGCGCCATTTTTACAGCATTCCTGCTCTGTCTGACTCTTTTACCGATCGCAACATGTTTTTTTACATCTCGAAATACACTAAACAGTTATTCAGTGTATTTCAAAACGAAAGTTTCACACAGTTTGAAGGCAACGTTTTGACAAATTACTCTAGAACTACATGTTGCGGAAATATATATCGGTGAGTAGCGACTGATATGAATTCGCCCAGTTAAACGGTCGCCATGTTCGTTCACTGTGGCAACACATGGCCGCGGGTCAACTCCGGTTGAGTCCGTAAGGCCCATACAGCGCTAAATGGAGAGGCGCAAAGCAGAACGAAATGAATGCCAGGCAATCACTACTGCACAACTGGCCATTAACATACCATTAACAAACCATTAACCTCAACCATTAAAACATTAACTTTGGCCATTAAATTGCCATTAATTGCATCCATTTTAAGGGGATGAATCCCCCATTAAGCTTCGACCACACCCATTAAATTCCACAAGCTATTCCAAAAAGTTAATGGCCATAATTAATGGTATTTTAATGGTTTATATTTAATGGTATTTTTACCATTAAAAATGTTAATGGGTCAATAACCCATTAACATTCCCATTAAAATGCCATTATTTGCATCCAAATTAAGGGTGCCATTAATAAATGTTAATGGGGTAGACAAATGTCATGGGTTTTTAATGGCACGGAGTTTAATGGCCTGCAATAAATTACTGATTTAATGCCAATTTAATGGCATAAATGTATCAAGTTTTCTGATGCTAACTATTGCAAGAATGTAGTAATTATTTATTCCTGTAATTAGCGGATGGTTTTAGTCCAAAGGCTCTGTGGCTAAACCACAATTTACGACAGCAGCCATTTTTCCAGTAGGAGGTCAATATCTGTAACAGCCCCGACTGCCCATACCTTAGAAGTCTCACGAATGGCCACCTAGAATAAAGCGGGGGCTACAAGAGAATTGTGACATGAGTAATAATTATTAATTAGCCTGATCTGTATATCTAAATATCTAATATTTAGCTAATTATTATGCTCAGAACAACGTATCTCTGGCATCCCCTGTGTGCCTATCTGTGACATGCTGAATGCCACGACGTCAAGTTTGGCCACAATCAATGAATCACTTTCATAGAAACCGCCATTTCAGGATGTATTATATACAATTAACTCTCCACATAATCGTTGGCTTCCATGTGTATCAACATTTATCTTTCGATCTGGATAGCAAGGACAATCCGTTCTGCGGAACTTGGACAACGGATTATCCTGGTATCCTATACTCAAGAATGCCAAAATCCAGGATATTGGATATCCAGCATAATCATCATATCAATTCTGCACTATATTTCCAGATGATTATCCTGGAAGTGAATATCCAGCATTATCCATCACAATATATGAGGCTAAGGGAACTTGTATTATGGTGTAATTTAAAATAACGAGAGAAACCAAAGTATAATTGTGAAACCTGTATTCCATCAATAAATTGATTTTGAGTAAGGTATACAATAACATGCACAGTGGCAATGCACAAAACTCACAATGACAGATTTTACTTTTCAATTGTGAATGTCACAAACCACTGAGAATCGCAGAAATTTTTCTACATAAATGCTGCCGCAAAAAATATTTCTTGTATACAGATGCAGCCCCAACGGTGATGAGAACCTGCCCCGGTAAAAATCCTGTTGCATCGAACCAGCATTTAACACAATACGTTGTTGAGGTGAAGTTATTTTCGCTATGCCATTTGCCTTGGCATTGCTAATTGAGGGGACTGCAAGTGCGGAGGATTTGATAATGATGGAATGGCGAGGCTGCTGTCCATACTGACACAGAAGCTCTGCAACAAATGAAAGGAATAAAGTTATGAGTTTGTCAACCATCTAAGGACAGAAATGGCAAACTAAATGGAAAACTAAAATATTGGCCTGAGTGTGCGGGGAGTGGGGGGGAAGGTTAGGGTGCATGAATTAGACAAGAGTGTATGCCACTGTCTGTGGCAAGGAGAAGAATATTCCAGAGGGAAGTGGCTACATCACAATACCATTGTTTGTCAACAAGATTATCTTTTTAAAATTTTGCTCTTTGAGGCCCATGTAATAACGATTATGTATACCCCCCCCCCCACCCCATGGCACCCAAACAGTTCAAGGTATCAACATCCTATCTACAGTTTAGAGTAGTTCATGCTCAAAATAATGCCCACTCACGTTAAGAATGCAGTTTCATTCTATTACGCATGTTTTGAAGAGTTGATCGATAGCTCACTTTCATCCTCTCAGCCAGAACTGGTACAACTGCAACAAAAACAGATTGAGGCAATAAAGTTTTTCATTTGCTGCATTTATTGCACGTCCTGAGATCAATTGTAATATTAATTATTTGTCTGCAAGAGCACATGCAAGCAACCTAGCTGGAGTCACACGATTTAGCAGACTTATTCCATTTCCTATTGACGTTGAAATAACCAGCTACATGTAGTATAACTTTGGTAAATTTACTGACACGCTGCATCTGGATCATACCTATTTAATCTTCTTTAGCTATGGTAGCAGCATAGAGATCTGCTTTATGGATATCTTTGAAGCAGCATGGAACCAGACAGGCTCCATCCACCCAATAAAACACTGAGAACAGCACACAAGACACAGACAGGACGCTTACATGGTGCAATAAAGACAAGTGATATTACAGTGCTAGACATCACATTATCAAGTTTCTGTTGCTTCTCAGCCAAAAGCATTGAAGCAACAGGAACCTGTACCCACCCAACCATGCACCGCTGGAAGAAGTAAAATATTTTCACAATCAGCCCCCTCAATTAGGATAAATGCTGCAGCAAAATATTCCCCATTTAACAGTTACTGAGTTACATAATGTTAAAAACTGATGAGGCAAAGTTACCTTTGTTTCGACATTAGCTTCAGCTTTGCTGTTTCCAGTGGCTAACTGATCATGAGGGGACTGCATAACTGAATAAAATGAAAGAAATTTTCATAAGAATGCAGAAAAATACTTTATAATGAAATCAAAAGATAGCTAGAATGTTGTACAGGAAACAAAAGAGTGTCTGATAATGAAATATAAAATATGAAATATAAAAAGCCATATATATATGCTATATGCACATATTTAAGTATTTGAAATGAGGAAGGGGGGGGGGGGTAGATTAACAAGCTAAATCTTCTGATTTACAACGTAGGGTTTAGCCGTCGAATCGGAAATTCCTGTCGCAAAATTTCTACCGCTGACGTCCTGGATCAGGTCAGGCAGATATCTACATCTCGAGTCAATGTGGTCTACCGTAAAATGTTCGCTCGTATGGATATAATGCCTATTCATAAACTTTCCTAGATATTTAGTTCTCCGTCCAGCTGCTTTAATTCCATAAATGATGACAAAAGAGATAAACAATATAGAGCTTGATCTTTCAAAAACATAATAGTTAACTATCTTAGAATTTATACATATCCATGGTGGCAAGAGACCGATTGAAAATTTAGGGATTTCGGACAAGAAAGACGGAAACGGCTCTATAATTTATAGCTTTCACATTGTCTGCATTTGATTGTAAAATTTCAACTGCTAGTATCACGCATAATAGAAGGAAAATACAGAAAAATGTAAATGGAAGGATTCCGTTTTTTTCACTTGTGTCATCCTGAATTTAGAATTATGCGCATCTGTTCTAAAGCCGGCTACTGATTTCGTGTTTGAAAGAGCAAGCTGGAAAGTTGATAAATATGTATTTATCCATACGATTGCAAAACAGTGGGTCACACTGAATCTTTGAAGCAGAAATCTGCCCGACCTGGATTACCGGGGGAGGGAAAGTCGGAAGCACTTCTCAAAATGGGGATGAATCAAATATCATCCCAAATTTGCAGCATAGACGCTACGTTACGTTAATTGTTCATATTATTTTTTTTAATATAATTTGTGCTGACGTAAGTATTTTACATTAAAATGCTGTCCATATCTACCGGTGCATGTAAATTGTAATTGTCATGAGATTTTTAAGTCCATCAGAGACCAGAAAACATAGGCCTAACCACCTGTGGGGCTGTTCGTCAAATAATATAATATCAAGACCAATTATCACTAAAAACTCAAGTTTTATACTCCCCAAGGCAACGCAAAATCCTTCGCAAGTACCGTTGTTGTTGCTGCTGCTGTTGTCTCAGTGTGGCAGCTTCGAATTCGTCCATGCACTGCTGCCTTATTCGAAGTACGGTACAACTGATTTAGCTGTGAACGTATCTGTTCGTTCTCTCTCTTCGTCGGGCGTACAGTTAATTAAGGGGTAGCGGATCACTTTCCAAACAAACCGTACTCGCGTTCTTTCTCTTGACAGTAAAATGATCACCAACTCGGTATCATTATCAAAGATTTTTGTTCTGCTTTACAGTGATATGAAAATCAGTATTCAGTGTCTGTGTTTTTAGCAGGAAAAATAACGTTTTCTCCGTGTCTATCTTACGGTAGTTGCAGATCAAATTCAGGGATAGCGGATCACGCCCTCTGGCGGAGAATTATCAGGACACTACTCGCTCATAGGGGTCATATAAAGATATCTGATGAATCTCACACATGTTGTTCCCAATTTCATATGAATAACAAACCACATTTTGTTATGAAATGTTATTTATTACCATAACATACCGAATAGTGGACAAGTGTAAATTATTGACTAGATCAGACATGGCAATCACACCTCATAAATAAATATCAGGCAGACTGCAGTACATGTGTGCAAAAAATGAGAACATAAATCTTTAAAAACAAATAATGAAAAACTATTTATGGAAGAAAACAAAATATCAAACTCAGTTCTTGAATAAAATACACACAAAATAGCATTCTGGCCACGCATTGGGGCTTAGGTTCCACAGATAAGTTCGATCATACAGTTTCCCCAGGTCAGGCAATCGCACATGGACAATTCCTGAATTTTCTGGCATTTTGAACAGGAAATCTTTTAAACTTGGCATAGATTTCTAATAGATATACAGTTACATAATAATAACAAAAGTTAACACAGAGTCAAACTAACACGCAAGAACAGTAACTTCTCACTTTGGCATTTTCACAAAGAAATCTTTAAAACATTGCATAGATTTCTCAAAGATAAATGGTTACCAGAAGCCTATTACAAGACCTCTATTGTAGGCTTCTGCTGTTACATAATCAAAACAAAAGTGAACAGAGTCAAACAATCATACAATCGCTTTGGCAGTTTGATCAGGAAATCTTCTAAACTTTGCATAGATTTCTTGTAGATATACAGTTACATAATAATAATAAAAGTTAACAGAATCATTCATGCAAGAACAGTAACTTCTCACTTTGGCATTTTGACCAGGAAATCTTTTAAACTTTGAATAGATTTCTCAGATATATATAATCATAAAAAAGTCACTGAGTGGAACAATCAAACAAGAACAATAACTGAATTTTCCGGAATTCTGATAAGGGCATCATTTAAAGTTTGCTTAGATTTAGCAATATCACACTTCTTAATAATATAGTTACATGGAATTACAACTCCACCCCCTTTTTCATTAGGAGCTGGCCATGGTGGGAAGCTTGGGGTTGGTTCACCTGTGGGAATTGCTGTGATTTCACCCCCTTCCTCTAAGATGTCAGTAAATGTACCAGCTAGTCCCCTTGGCACATGACCAATAGGCAAACCTGCAATGTCTTTTAACTTCAACTGTCGCTTTTCATCTGTTAGAAGGTCCTGTTGATGCGTTGCAAAATCTCCCAATGGTCGTACCCAAACAAGACACGCTTGCCGGTCATGTATATTGGTGTACTCTCTATCTACTTTGAGAGAAGTGGCCGGATTGGTCATTGGGGGCGAATCTTCCTTTCATGGTATCCTTTTATAACACAAGAGTTATACACTTGCCCTGAAACCGAAAAAAGTCATAAAATTAAATTATACACACATTATTTGCCACATGATAAACTTCCTCTTTGGACCCAGGATGCACCTAAAAAATTGAAAACAGAAAATTATCTTTTACAAATTATCTGTAAATAGTATTTGGACTTAAAATAAGAATAATTATCCCTCTAGCATGGTAAGGAATATTTTCTTATCTTCTGTAATCATGATAATCTGAAGGAAAAATTAAGTTGAGTTGAAGGAAAAATTAATTACGGACAAATCCGACAACATTTGCCCATGTTCACTAGGCTTAAAGAATAATCGTGATTTTTCTGTGTGAGAATGGACTGGTAAGGAGAATTATTATTCAAACAGAATTATACACTGATATCATGTAAACCTGCATTTGCAAAGCTATGCCATGAAATTAATGGAGAAGGATCCAACCTCCCCACAGCGCATGCTCCATTTCGCAGGCTCCAATAACATCCCTGCCACCAATAGCGGAACTTGACCTCTATGACCGGGCTGTGGCGTAAGAGGCCACGCCTCCGAGCACGGGGTTAGCAGCATGGCGGATAGGGCTGTTTCAGAGGCTGTAACTCCGCTGTCGAAGCAGACAATATCATGTTTCTCGTGTCTCGGGACGGGAATAGCGAAGACACATAAACTTGCGGGTAGGAAGTGCATAGAGGAGTCTATTTTACAGAAGATCTCGTGGCTCGCCGGTCAAAACGAAGACGTTTTGATGCGTGAGTTGGGGCAGTTAGCCTGCAATTATCGACCATGTTTGAAGAAAACTCACTATGCGTTTGAGTTTAGGGAGGACTTATCTCACAGTATTCAGTTCTTCATTAAACAACAATGCAAGATCAAGCGGATGTCGAAGTCGCCCCATACCCCCCGAAATACCAATGCAGAAGGTGGAGCAATTGAAAAGACTAGAACC
The DNA here is from genome assembly GCA_036873755.1 of Hanleya hanleyi. Taxonomy (NCBI): domain Eukaryota; kingdom Metazoa; phylum Mollusca; class Polyplacophora; order Lepidopleurida; family Hanleyidae; genus Hanleya; species Hanleya hanleyi. The sequence continues at coordinate 12,720 of JAVTVY010036894.1, forward strand.
AAGAAGAAAGCGAGGAGACATTTGCCTTTTCCCAGTGGTTCCACTAGCATCAGTACTAGCCCAATGACTACGGTAAATTTGTGACCACATTTTGGCTGCAATGAACATCAGAAGAAGAAAAAAATCGTTGTTAATTGCAACAAGATATCTCAGACTCAGTGCTTCATTTCTGAAAATAGCAGGTGGGCTGAAAATATCTCTCCTAAAACAATTCCAAGTTTGTGATTTTGGAATCAAGGAAAGTGATTGAGTTTATAGATTACAGGGGTTCATATAGAAGGTTTTATCTTTCACTCTCCTATTAAAAGTCAAATTAATGTGAGAACTGGAATTTCAAAAAACATATCAAATAGATGGCCTACTCTTGAAACAGAGTGGCATGACAATGCTCGGATATTTGAGTCTTGCTTAATCAGTTCAGTTTAACCTTGCAGCTGTATCCTGATGCTCAAACTCCTACCTCAACTGGAGAGACTTCTTTGCCGGATCACCAGTACTCTGTTACCAGGCAACAGAAAGATGCCCCAAAGTGCTTAATTGATCTTAATGTGGACCTGCAGTGGAGTCCAATGCATGACACTGACTGCAGAGAGAATTTCAGACCATCCTTCATTGACCAAGAAGCTCTGACAAAACTTGTTTGCCTTGCAGTCAGGTGACCTAGACTTCATCGCAGAAATATTTGAGGCTTTACCTATTCTGCTGGCTGCAGCTAAGCAGATAATTTTGATTGAGATGGACATGCAATGCCAGGCACTTTGTTCAAGAACAGCCCTTACAGCATCCATATTGCGTAAATATCACAGTGCGAATGATCTGTCAACATGCAAGGAGTTGTGTGGAGAAATCTACACAGAAATAAAGACCTCGCGAGTGGCAGGATAATAAAATTCAATTCATTTCATTGTACAAAGATACAGATATAGAGATAGGGTGACAGGGGGCTTACAATGACTTATTTACATGTATCTTCCAAAGTTTATGTATATTGGCAAAATGAACAATCATAAGAAATGTGGCAAGGGGGTGAAACAATTCCGAGACTTGATGGCTAATGGATGTAAGGCTAGAATATACACAGCCAGTATAAACAAGTTACCTTTCCTTAGTTGGAAACGATTGTATATACAACTACTATTCTTCAAAATGTGAGCAAAAAACATCTAACAGTACATATACTTAAAAAAGATTTGGTGTAATGTATGTTTGAATTCTGTGAACAAATAGGCCTAATTTCCAGAAGAATCTGCTCAGTAATGTCTGTCCTTGAGAATGAATGTTTGACACATTTTCTCTCTATTACCCCAGGAACCCCTTCCTCTTAGATGTACTGGCTACTGTCTGCACTGGGCGAGAAAAAAAAACTGGAAGAGAAGGCTATTGGTCCTCTAACATCTGCCTTTGCCATATTGATGAAGGAGAGAAAGCTACACTTGTCAGCTTGGCATCGAGTTACCACAATGATTTCACTGACAGGTCACCTGACGGATGAGGTATGCATTTTTTAACTGTTTCTGTTTCGAAGTTATGTTCAATTCTTTTTACTTGCATGTTGCATTGCAATTTTTATTCCAACTCAGAAATAGGAGCATGTTTGAAAATCCATTCCTCATTAGTCAGTTCAACTTTGGGTGAGATCATGCCTCTGACATGATTCCAAGCTGATGTGGACCTAGTAATTAGTCTTGCCCGTTCATTAACAGTACAAAGTTATTTTCCTTTCATGCTCCATATGATCTGAGAGATGGGGAGACAACTCTTTTTCAAAGGTTGCTTCATCTCCAGTATGGCAAAGCTAATGTCGGAGGACTAATGCCCTTTCCATGTAGTCTTTTTTTTTCAGCACATGAAGAATGGAATAGAATAGAATAGAATAGAATAGAATATAATTTATTGACCAATCAGGTGCCCACATGAAGTGTACAATCAATATTCCCCCCTCCCCCAGCCCTTCACACACTAATTAAAATCATCTGAATAAACATCCTCCCCTCCCCCTTCCTCCCACATGTATTCCCCACTCAATTACATCTTACCAAACATACATAACTATGATAGTCGCGATACAGTTGCTATTATAGATGACTATATAACACGGACTAGTAGTGTAGTATAATAGCAATATTCAGAAATTACATGACTAGATTTCGATGTTAGACTAGAATGTTACAATGAGGATACCAGTATGTACAACCATCATAGATCACAACCATTTCATATTTGCCATATTGTAGGTATTCATTTATTTTATTATTATTATTATTATGATCAAGTAGGATGTTATCATTATAAATGACTAATACTATACATGACAGTGCGACTAATGTCACAGGATCTAGGGTAGGCAGGACTCACTGCCCAAGTCAGAATCAGCAGTGATTTTCATAAAAAACCACCAGAAATTTTCATCAAAAGTAGGTCAGCAGCTCAGAACTTGCTGGTAACAGTCCCCTAATGCACCTTCCTGCCAAAATCAAGGTTGTGATATCAACGGTTCTCCTTAGTTTGCTGACGAAAGGATTCGGATGGACTGACTGACTCACTCATTACCGGACAATTTGCAAATGAGAGCCTACTTAGTAGAAATTTGGGCACAATGAAAATGAAATACATACTATGTTCAGAGCTTCATACACTTGGCCACATATTCAGCCACAGCAAGAAGTGGCAACTATATTAAAAGAAGTTCATTTGAAGTCTTTATTTGTGTAATATATACTAGAGCATAGTTTCAATTTATCACTACCCTTGTTGATCTCATATGTACATTATGGAAATGATTAGCTTTATAAACTGGGCACTCACTTGGTACTATGCATACAGGCGTACACTTCTGAAGTCTCTAATTCAAGAATATGCATTTTGCAGAACAATATCACTCACTCTGAAGAATTCAGCAGATTGAAATTAAAGTAAGTTGACCTTCCATATTTATTTTCAGCTGGTGTTTATTTTACAGAGGAAGAGGTTTTGAAAATGTTTTCAAATTGAACATAGTGTTGCTTATCACACTCACTAACATGTAAAATGAAGTCTAATACATTGCTCTCTTTTGCATGACTCAATTCATTATGTTGTTTATATTGTTTCTATAAATTTTGTTAATTCATGGCTGTGTCTAACTCACTGAATCAAGGTCATACTGGCCTGCTTGGATTGTGTTAACGGTTTAGGAGCAAGTCACTTGTAACGCTTCATTATTGGTTTGATTTTACCGTGTACTGTTCCATTTTTTCATTCTAACTAAAGTTGCCTCTATCAGAATTGTCAAGACCACATGGTATGAACTGAAACTGTCTCTTGTCCACTATGACGTCAATGAGCAGAGTTGAGCTTTGGTTGCTGTTCTCGAGCTGGATAATCTCATTCCCCACTATGCTTCAACTGGATGAATCTTTTTGAAGGGAGGTAACCAACATGTTTCCAGCATAAATCTGCCCCAGGATATCAATTGAGGTACAGAAAGCAGCACAGACATCCCTTCAAATAGTTGGTTTCCTAATGAGAATATTTGTGCCAGTTATTACTAGTATATTTTCCCAACTTGAAATGTAATTTTATATTCTGGAGTTCATGCCAAAAGCCATGGCAATTTATTATACTAAAGAAATCCCCGGGATGTTCATATACAATGTGCCAACGTGCAAATTGAGTTCTCACTGACATTTCGTTTTTGTGAATATACTGGTGTATAAATTAGAATAGCATTATGCAATTTCCAAAGTTACTCATATTATTTTTACTGTAGACACCAATTTTACTATTATTAAATTTCTCCTTATATTGACACGTACAGGCTCTGACTATGTTCAATCACATGGGATTGACTTTGTCAGCTTCTAGTAAGATGCGAATTCAGGATGAGGCAGTGAAAACATCCCATCAGAATATTGTAGACAGCTTGAAGAAGAACCCCTGGTGAAGATAACTGGGGATAACCTGGACATTCGTGTGAAGACCAGTCAACAAGGTCTTGACAAACAGCATCAAGATCTTCACTTCTTCGACTCCAATCTGATATTCAGCAAGGTGAAACCAGACCTTGACAACAGGCCTCCTGTTGTGGTGAGCGATTCCATCCTAGTTGACAGTTTCCTGATCCATGGTGTGTTTAAGGACACCTTGATGTAATCATATGGTGTTCTCATTGGCAGAATTTTGCAGGTATTTTCAAAATGTTTTAATCTGAAGTTTACTAGTAGTTAATTGTTCACACGGCACATGTTCACCATAATAATTCTCACGCACTTAATTTACAGCAAGCTAGATATTATACATGTACATGGACAGAGTTAAAGGTTAAAGTCTCTCTTGACACTGAATGTATCAATTTTGTGGTATATGTAAGCTAGAAATGTCAATGGAGACAGCCGATAAACTAATTTTCGGGCTGGTTGCTGGTTCTATCCCGCAGTCAAATGTTCAGCACTAGTATCTGTGCTATATTAAGAGGGTGTAATCTCAAAATAACGAAAATGATGTTATATGATCACTGTCTAAACCCCCAAAATATCTTCTTATTTTACAGGAGATACCAGCCTTTCAGTGGGTAGTTGTGCCCAAATACATTCCACATCCAAGGTCCCATCATTCTGCAAAGAAGACTGAAGTGCATCCACTACCAATACAGTTCAAAAATGAGATCAGACATGAAGACTGCGTGACAATCTTAGATGAGTACGAGGATGTCCTTTCCAGTTTGTATGAGGATGCTCATGGTGAGTGAGATGT